>JAXBDA010000416.1:0-31015 GCA_036023075.1 Gaultheria prostrata | reverse complement strand
CCGAGATTCTATATACCATACGGATGGGGATAAAAACTTGGACGAGATTTCAAATCCCATGCAAAAAAAAGGAAACAAAAACATTGGAATATAGGGCCCACTCCAACCCACCCCTAAATCCCCTCAAACAAACAAGGCCATAGGGAGAAGAGAGTTTCTCATAAAAGCTAATAGTGCTAAACACTAATTTTGAAAGTTGTTTTCCAACCCGTAGGCTTATAAAAGAGAGGAGCTTGAAAAATTTTGTTTGGTCATTTGCCACATTTTGCCAATTTTACCCTCCAATTGAAATTTGGCTATTGGTTTTTTTGTAATTTTGCCACAATGCTATGCCCTTTTGGCTATGTATGGCTAAATTACGCATTTAAGTCCCTGGAGGTTGTTGCTTTACGGATTTGAGTCCCTAGAGTTTGTTGCTTACGCATTTGAATCCCTAGAGTTTATTGCTTTGCCATTTCTGATCCCCTTTTTAACGGCTGGTGTGAAAGTCTTTGTTTTTGGAATTCGCGTCATGCATGTGACAGATATCTATAGTTTATCCCAGACTTCTATAACTTAGCTGGTTGCACATCCAAACATATTTCAGTATGAGTTCTTTTTAACCTCCCTCAAAGCAAAATCTGAATTAAAATACACGGGCATAAAACTCGTGCTAGGCACGAGGCCTTATTTGAGTCACTGGAGGTTGTTGCTTTACGGATTTGAGCCCCTAGAGTTTGTTGCTTACACATATGAGTCCCTAGAATTTGTAAGTCAAAATACACACGGGCATCACACTCGTGCAACACACGAAGCCATTAAACTAGTCGTTACATACATAAACTATTTTTAACACTTTTAGCCCGTTAAGCACGGTTATTCGGCCCAGTTTAACTATTCGGGTCCACCCGGACCACCCCTTGTCAAATCTGAACTACCTGCTCTAGTAGCCCTCCCAAACAAACCTCAATGAAAGCACAACAAAACTGAGCTCCATCGTAGCGGTTCGACGGAACAAGCGTAGAGAAGCCATGATCAGCATCCTTGCTCAGGTCAGCCAAATCCTCTCTCTCTCTCTCTCTCTCTCTCTCTACTTATACTCACACTTGTAAACGATGCGTATTTAACACTCATCGATGTCCCGCAGGAGCGCCTGCTCGGCGCTGCTTTGGGTACCCTGTTCGCGTCGGCCGTTGTTTTCGAGCAACGCAGAAATATCTACAAATCAATTTCAGATAACCAATCTGAGTCTCAGGTAAATTTCGCAGCTATCTTTGCTTCATACCGCAATGACATTCTTTTTGTGTTTTTGAAACCCTAGAATCGACGTCAACGTGTGTGCTAAATGATCTTTGTTGTTTTGGTAGAGCGATAATGCATCCATTTAGGGCTTAATTTGCCCTTGTGTTTTACAAACTCCTGATTGCCATTAAACCTGTTGCAGAAAATGATGTGAAACCGAAATTATACCTTTTGCGGTTTTTAGCTTGAACACGCGCATGAGAATTTGAGGATGTCATACCAAAATCAATTGACGTATCAAATCTCATCTGACATTTGGCATTTGTGTGCCAGAGGGGATGAGATAAAAGAAAAGAGGAGAATTATGGGGTCAAATTTAGTACTTGTATTAGTAAGAGAAATGATGAAAACATATGGTTTGATATTTGGGAAGGATTGCGGAGTGTGCAGTGTAGAAGGAATAGCACAGCAAGGCGCAATAGGTTAGAACTTTTGGGATCAGAGAATAGCTGGATTACAGCATATCCCCTTCAAAGAAGAAAAAAACCATTACTCTGTTGACTGAAGGGAGTTCGGCAGTGCAGCACTGTTTTGATTAGTGTCTTGAAATTCTTGGATTGGTGTAACGGTGGTGCGCAAATCTTTACAAATTATTGCAAAATCAATTTTGGGATGTACACAACATTGTCTTGTATGAAAAACTTTTGTTCTGAGACCTAACCCCTTAAAAGTAAAGTTTCAGTCATGGCTATGGTTTATGGAGTAATTTTCTTACGTCTTAACTAGGTCCTGATAGGATGCGGTCCTGCAGATTATTGTCGACATGGGACCTATCAATAACTTTGAAATGCTACTAGCGTGCGTGTATATCATGAAGAATTTTTATCGGAGTTACTAATTTGAGGATGGGAGTCTTGGTTTTCATAGAGGGGGTAGAAGGTTTTTCACCCGTCTCCCATCTTCTATTTGCTGATGACCCCTTAATCTTTATCAACGCTAACAAAGTCTCTAACCTGTTAAAGTTCCTTGGGTTTATGGAGAGCATCTGGTAGTGTTGCTTGTTGATAATGGATGGAAGGTGGAATACATTTCTCATGTGGACAGCTAAATGTTGCTTCATAATGGTTCACTGCTTGAAATGGGGAGCTTGTATTTTCTCTACAGTTAGGATGTGATCAGATTTTTTTAAGGATCAGCTTTTTAGTTCCTTTGCTTGGTTTGTGGTTTTAACATCTCTATGCTGGCATGGATATGCATAGATTTTGTTCTGTGGTCCGATTTATTTGCTAGCATCCTGTTAAGTTATTTCCATTTGAGAATAAGAATAGTTAATGGGCACATGCAATGCTTTTGCTTTTAGGTGTAAAATTTTGAATAATCCATCTTTTTTCCCTTTCCTTTTTTTTTTTTTGCTGTAAATCCCCAGTGAATTGGTTGAATTTCCCCGTGTATTTGCATCCCTTTATGCTTTATAAGTGCTTGTAAAAAGGCAAAAAAGATAACTTAAGAATGCTTGAGTTTGGTGTTACTGTAACATGTGACGAAGTCTTCAAAGCATCGGCCGAGTCGTGTTCAGAATGTCATGTTGTTGGAATTCCTTCTGATGCTAAGTTAATGTTGCATGTCTACCAGCATAAAATGACTAAAGAAAGTTACTGGTGTGCCATTGCCTTGATGCAGCTTACTTGTGTGTAATCGCACCTGTAAGACTTTTCTGGGGAATGCAATCTTCGCCCGCTGTATATGCACCATTAGAGATTGCACAAACCTAAGAAACAAAATCTACTTCTAGTTTCTACTAGATGAAGGCCGTCCCCTTAGTTGTCAAACAATTAGCCGTCCTTTGAACGTAACATCCAAGTGTGAAGATAGATGATATAGACATTGGCTTTAGTAGACTTTGTTTTGGATTTTGAGTTTGGTTGTCTTGTTAATGGTGCATGCATTTTTGTTTCTTCTCCCTTGAATTTTTTTGTTTGTTTGTGGAATTTTGAATATTTATTTAATTTTCTATTTTCTTCTTGTCAAGTACACCTTGCCATGCAAATTAGAAGTGCCTTTAATGGTTTCTTAGACGTTGGAATTTGCATGATTTTTTGAGATTGAGAAATACCGGACAACTAGAACTTTTCCGTGTGATTGTCATTCAGACACAAAAACCATGTTCTTTCTGCAATCTACTACCTCATCAAAGCTTTTTGCTTTGAACTTCTTGCAGGTGAGAGAGCCCATTTTTGTAAAGAGATCCTATTTGGACTTTGGACACTTGTGGAACAAAGCTGTGGATCAAACATTGGGACCTGTAATCGAGTCTCTCAGCTCGCGTCGGTGGTAGAAATGTTGTGTAATACAACTCTGAAACATGTATGTTTTGCTTTCCATTTTTTTAGTATTGAGAGTGCAATGCCTTACATCTAAATGAAGTTGATGGTTCACTTCAAGGATTGGAGTGAAGGTCCATGATACAATTCTTTTCTATCTAATGCATTGTGAACCCCCAATTCTGATTCTGTTTGCCAAACCCAGTAAACATGAACTCTCTTCCCTAAAGACTTGATTATTTTTTTTCTCATGGTAATTTGAGTTACATTTCAGTTATCCATAATTACATTCTCATCACGACCGTGACTGTTTTCTATTTGTTGGACCAAGGAAAATCATGCATGTCTGTATCCATCCTTGTCCATGATTCATGAGCGTTACCATGGGACTACTCCACTTGAGTGGAGAAGTCTGTCCCGAGTCCATTGGAAATCGGTTCCATTTGCTGTCAGCCCGTGTTGAATCCATCTATTCCGCTATCAAGAGATTGTTTCGGTACTCCATTTTTCTTGTCTATAAATAGGGGCTACTCCACTATTTTAGACTGAGCATGTGGATTTTGCCTCATTGTTATCAAATGTGACCAATTATGAAGCTGGAGAAAGTAGATGATTTGACCAGCTCTCTCCTGAAATAAAGCTCCAGTTATAAGTAGAGTCCTTTTTAGAGCGTTAGTAGCAAAATTTTGTAGTCTTTTGCAAGTGCTTCAAGAATTAGCTGAGTCCATAGTCGAATGGCCATACTTTGTGCACAGTTCCCTCTTATAGGAGGGTCCGCCTTATGTTCACCTTTTGTGCTGAGATTGATTCCTGTGAGTCTGTGACTCGACCCATATTGTTTTTTTTTTTTCCTTTTTTGATCAAGACTCGACCCATATTGTTGCTTTCGAAAATATGTATTGCTATGATGAACATGTACAGTGCTGTAAAAGCAGAAATTATAGGGTAAAATTCCATTCCACTAACACTAACAAGGACCAACATGACTGTTCAGTACATATGCGAAATCAGTAGACATCAACATAGAAATATCCAATGGTGCCTACATAAGGCTCAAATCAAGTTCTGATGCTTCAAAGTACTCATGGTGAGCATACATTGTATATGCCTATATGTATATGTATCAAGCATCAGGTTGAACAGATTTAGTTCGAGTCAAGTTGGCTCGACGCGTGACCACTGCGTAGTAAACGCCGATTGCCAAGACCACAGCACACACAAAACCAAACACGATGCCAGCAACTCCACCAGCTCTCAACCGGGCCCCAACACTCTCTTCTGGCGGTGATTTGCTCTTGTGTCCGAGAGTTGATGCCACTGTGGCTGCTATAGGCAGTGGGGAGCAGTTTGATTCGGCGCACGGGCCTTGGGTACTGGGGTGGAAAAATTCAACTGCCGATGGCGAGAAAGCCATGGGGTTCTCGTGAGCGAGCCCGTGGGGAGCTCTGTCTTGAGCTCTTGTGATGGTGAGGAAAGAAAGGAGAGTGAATATCAAGATTGAAGCCATAGAACTTTTGGAATGCTCAATTTGGTAGAGTGACTCTTTAAGACTTGGAGGTGAAAGTAATGGCAGTGTTGCTCTATTTGGATGTTTTGGGGTGGTTTTTATAGTGTCCTGAAGGTGGTTGCTTGGAGTGGAATGTTTTCAAGAGGGAACAGAATGATGGGTGGGGGGGCTACTGTGACATTAGTTAATTGACGTAGTGATATCCCAGAAATGCCCTCACAGTGTCAAAAGGAAGGCCTAGTTTGGATCATGGCGTTTTCAAAAGAACTTGGGAAAATTCAAGAAAGGTTAAGGGCCAAAAGCTAGCAAAGTAAACTATTTATCATCTGTTCTTTTATTGGTCTTTTGGTTGATCTATTATAGTCTCATGTCCTTTGTTTTTTTTTTTGGGCACACCTCGACGAATTCTGGGGTCCTAAAAGTTAACGACCACACAAACCCTTAAGTGGCCCCAAGATTTGGAATGTTTGACATCTAACATGCGACCTCATGGAAAAGAAGCACTTGTTGCTTTCTCATGTCCACTTGACCAAACCCATTTAGATTTTGATTATCTATAGGTTGGATCTCTCTTTATTCGTGGCCCATTTTTCACTTTCACCTTGAGGATTTTAGCTTTCAAGGTAAAGTTAAATTTTGGTAGAAATTGTATTTTAGTAAGTTTTTTTTTTTTTTTTGAACAGAATTGTATTTTATTAAGTTGGTGGCCTCGAATTCTCTCTACTCAAAAGAGTTTCTAAATTTGGCAAGTGTGGGGGCGGGGGAAACAAACGTTCATTAAGTTTGCTCCACGCTAGAATGCATGTTAGTGACAAAAAGTTTTCACTTGCATTTTTTAGTGTAGTGTTGTTGGGTACATTTGAAGCAAACGTACTCAATAGGACTGAATTTTTTATTTTATTGTATTTTATAATAATCAGATGTTTAGGCCAGTTTGCGTGCGCCTGGATTCAATTTGGGCCCTGAAGTTAACAATGGGACAAACCTTCCGGTGGTCCCAAACTTTGGAATGTTTGGCCTCCATGGGGTTATGAACATGCGGCGTTCAGGACAAACACTTATCAGCCCTGCCATTGGTATCGATGGGAGTGCATAGATCGGTTTGTGGGGTTCACTTTTGGGCTCCGCAAAAAGATCCAAACTGTTCATTAATTTGAAAATATTTTTTCGAGTGGCTATCCATGGGCATACGGCCTGGCAGACCTTACCTTCCCGCCGGAGCTTCATGGGCGTTGCCCCGTTCCCCGATCAGATGTTTGGATGTGAGCTATACTCCGCGAGGAGCCAAACGGGCGTATGGCCTTGCCATTTGACCTCGACTATTAATGAACATGTTATTGATGATTCAAGGCTTGGAAGAAACTGCCTAGTGAGTCTTATTGTTGATGGTACCCGCCGGAGATGGCCTTCAACTAATACAAAACATTTGATGGCTAAAATAAGCCCAATAGGATAAGCGTGAATGTATGATCTAATATACCCATTTTCCATTTAGAAAGTAGGATTTTGAATTCTGAATGACAAATGGATACATTGGATCAAACATTTATACTTATTTGATTGAGCTGATTTTTTACAAGGCCACTCGAAAAAATATGTCAAACTTAATGAGCAGCTTGGATCTTTTGTTCGGAGCACGAAAGTGGATCCTGCAAACCGATCTGTGCACCGTCAGTACACTCCCATCGGCTCCTGTGAACCCCACACTTGTTACTTGCTCAATAGGACTAATTGAGATTGTTTGATTGGCCAGATTAGACACAGATTGGATAACAGATCTCATGACATTGCATTATATAGCCCCACTAGCCGTTGAAGAACAATCAGACACTTGCCTTTTGGGTAAGTTGTATTGGTAATCCTATTACTGTTTTGGGGTTGTATATTCATCACTGATTATTAGTTCAACCAATCAAAGCATGACCATGATGTAGTTTCCTAAGAACTCGGTGTGGTTTCTTACATCATGCTAATCGCATCACGGCTCTGCCACCTGTAATTGCCGCTTTAGATGGTACCTAAATGAGGTCACCGTGACAGTTAACTATTTCAAAAGTTGCTATGATTTCACGACAGTGAGGGTGATAACAATGTCGCGACCCAATTCCTTAGCTTCATGCTAATCGAGATACAGATAGCAAAAGACAAAAATATCCTTATGAACAGTACGGAACCATCATTAGGCCTATACACCAAACCCTAACATTCTTGTTCACATGTGTACTATTCTTGACTACAGTTGCACGCATGTAAAACCTAGTATGCACTTACATTCATGGAGTCTTTAGGGGGCCCATTAAGGAATACTATGACAATTATAGGATTTCTTTTCCTATTCCCATTAACTTAAAAGGGTACAAAAAAGATGGAAGAAGGGTATATAGGGTATATCTTAGCTTAAAGGGTCAGCAAAGTCCAGAACAATACATATACATAATTGTATACAGTTGCTTATAAAGTTTGATGTGGCAAACTCAATATAATGGGTTTCAGCACTTACACATGATTGTAAAGGTGCATGCTGGAGCTGAAATCAATGCACCGTCCCTTTTTCTTGGAGAATTTTTTCCGTGTCGGGTGGGTATTGTCCACGTGGTACCCCTCGGCAATCTTAGCAGTCTTTTCCAACGGTCCGGAAAAGGAGAGAGAAAAGGAGGAGAGAGAGAGAGTGGTCGGGTGAGAGGGAATCTATCTAGGCCGTCCAAAATACTTTTGGACGGCCGAGATCATGCTCGGCATCAGGGGCGGACCCAAGGGGGTCACGCGGGGCACGTGTCCCCATTGACCCCGAACAAAACTAAAAAAAAAAATTATTTATATTATATATTTTGCATAATTATGTAATACTATAACGCTATATTTAACATACAGACTCATATTTATCTCAAAAACAAAATGTAGAATTAATTTTGTGCTCATTTTCTGTTCTTTTTTTTTTATTATAAAATTATGTATTATAAAAAATTATGTGTTATAAACATTATAATTCATAATAAATGTCTTAATTTAGCAAGATCGTTGACTAGAAAAAAAATTGCATGATTATAATTAATAAGGTGCCCTCATTGAGTTGGATTTCTGGGTCCGCCACTGCTCGGCATGGACAGCTGGTACCCATTCGGTACCCAAATTTTTTTCCTTTTTCTGAGACTTGTTTCCAGGACTCTCTCTCTCTCTCTCTCTCTCTCTAGCCCATTTACAATTCTCACAAGGTCTATGTCTTAGAACATTAATGCTTTTCTAGGACTTCACATGTTAAGCACATCCCTGCTCACAAGAATTGTGCAAGAGTCATTAAAGATCATAAAAATTACCCTTCAATTATGGTACATGTGGAATACCAAACACAATTAAAATCACCATGGATTCTATGATAGTAACTAGAATCCCTTGTCTCAAATACGCGCATCTTTGCGTCGGTGTAGTGATAGACGATAGGTATTTATCTCGAGACGTGTCTCGAGATAGGTCCGTTAATTTGTCATGACATCTTTTAGTTCCAGGAAAAATCTTGGAACACACAGATTTAAAATACAAATCTAGACGCAACTCTCTCCAAAAGTGTCCGATGAGCGTGCATACGTGTGCATTGGAGGACAATTTTGAACATAGTTGTGTTTGGATCTGTGCATAAGATCAAGTTTTGTACAGGTCATCATAAACTTTAACAGCACGGACATCACCAATGATAGCTCACTTTGTTAATGTGGGAACAATTCTTTGTTTCTAATTTGTCCCATAAATAGAAAACATCAGATTCTGCTTCATTAGCTCGAACTTACGACCTCACTCTTGGTCTCAAATTCAAGGGAACCGGGGGCCAGGGTCTATCGAAATAGTAAAGGTTAAACGACACTGCAAAATCATATTTCTCGAAAGTTTGGTCAATTGCAGTGTCGTTTAACCTTCTGATTTTGACATAAACAGAGCTTAAGACTGTTCCTTCAACATTTCTGTTACTTGAATCTACTTTAGCATATTGCCCAGCATCAAATTTAATGGGATGTGATAAAATGCTCAAGGATAATCATATTTGTATATCAAAACCACAAACACAAATAAGACTACACATGATTCTGAAGCAATTTTCGTGAACTCTTGGGAAGACGACGATGATGGTGACAATTTCGAAACGTAGGGAAAGCTAGGAACGGCACCAACAGGACATCAGGAATCATCAACGTTGTCATATCCCTCGGCTCGCCCATCCTGAATAGTTTCGAGCTTTGGAGGACTAGACGGCTTAGGAGGCCTAGATGGCTTCTGAGGGATAAGAAGAGGTGGTGGCGCAACCTCAATCCTAGGCTTCACAGGTATGGTGTCCTTTGGCATTTGCAGAGAAATGGAAGGTAAAATGCCTAGAAAAAATCAAGCTTGAATGACCAAAGAGAGAGACCGAAGATGACACTAGGGTTTTTAGAGAAACGACTCGGGCAATTGTTGGATGAGAAGCGCGACAAGGTAGATGATTTTATATAGGATTCGATCGATGCCCTGAAACATTGAAATACCTAAAAGACAGCTAATTAACGGTACGATGCCAGAAAGAGAACAAAAATGAGGCAACTTTTCGATTCATATGCAATTATAGAGCTAGTTAGGTTCAGAAAATGAACAAAGTAGCGCTTTTAACCTTCACTCGCGCAAACCAAAATGGTCGAGAGAGAGAGAGAGATGCCAAAATGGTCGCGCTTTTAACCAAACATTTGGGCGACATTGAATATAAGTTAGGTCGAGATGAGCATGTCATCGAATATTCGGATTAAGTTCTCTTCTTGTTCTGCTCCTAGGTGAGCTAGATGATCCGCACGTATCTAAATTTGCTTATCTAACGAAGGAACCATAACAATCAGAAACGTGGGCTCTCGACTGTAAATCGTCAAAAACGACGTTGATAGAATGACTCTGAAGTTACAGTATGAGACTAACAAACATATCTATATCTACTTAACCAACGAATGAACCATATACATTCAAGAAACAAGTATAACAGAAAACCTAAAAGCGTAATCAGCATCGATTGTTCAAGTTAAGAAAATACTAATAACATGAAGAATTGCAAAATGACTGTTCGAAAAAATCAAGGCACGCCACCAGGGCCGACTCGGGGCCGTGCCAGTGACGTGAGAGGGTGTGACACCATGCAGTAGTGGAGCCACTCAAGGCCCAAACTGCATTTTTTTTTCAGTTTTATTTATTTATTTAGTTATTGGTAGTTTTAATTTACATGAACCAAATACTTGTAACACACTAATTGGCTTTTCAATTTTTTTTTGATTGTCTTTATTAAAAAAAATTTGCTCGTTCATTAGTTTTGCATTAAACTTTTCATGTTTATCGATTTGTCTCGACGTGAAGAATTGGAAAAGTAAAAAATTATGAGAATTACCCAATTTTTTTGAGAAATATCCAACCAAAAGCCAATTAGTTAATGCTAAGGCCCCGTTTGATAACCATATTAGCCCTTGGGATTGGATTAGCAACCCATGGGACTCCTAATACTTTGTTTGGTAACCAAATTAGCCCCTGGGATTGATAGTCCAATCATGAGACTCATAATACTTTGTTTGGTAACCAAAAAAGGGTTTGGACTATGAGTCCAAGGGGACTACTAATCTGGCCCATAAGCAGTATTAACAATGCCTTCTCACACTTGGTATTGGTAGTCCAATCCAAACATTATACTAATCACATCACCTAACGAATAACATCCTTATGAGTCGGGTTATTAAACGGGTACGAAACTACATGTCATCTCAGGGCGGGTTTTCCATTAGATAAAATGAGGTAATTTTATCACCCTTTCACCTCATTTGATAAAATGAGGCATTTGGTAAAATGAGTCCACTGTAGAAGAGGGAAGGATAGAAGAAAAAATTACGGCTTTGCCCCCGGATTCATTTGAAATGTTCATTTTTATTATTTATGGTGGGACCCCTTAAAGAAAAGGAAGGGCAAAATGGTAAATGATGCATTGGGTGGTGATTTAATCACACTTGAATTTTATCTAATGGGAAAGAGAGTGATTTTATTAAGTGCGTGTCCCATAAAATCTAACGGAAAACTCGGCCTCAATGTATAATGAAAAAGGAATGTGGCGCAGCAGATCGACTGGAGACCTAGCGCACAGATTTATCTCTACAGAGGGCCTGTTAATGGGTAACCAGAAGAATTGGGCTTTGTTGTTGGGCGGAAAAAATGGACCACGTCAGGCCCCGTTTTGGCAACCATCTTCATAAGTTTCACCTTTCTTTTTGTTTCCTTATGAAAACCGACACATATAGGCCAAACGGCCCAAACCAATTACATAACCAATTCCTAAACTTGGACCAATCTCTCACAAACTAGAAATCCAGTCCTTCCTCCTTTTCTCTTACATCTTGAGGAAAAGTTCTCTCCATGAAGGGTCGTCGTTTATAGAGCTCAATGGAGAAAAAAGATTTATGTAGCTGACCCCAAGTAATTGGGACATAAGGCTCGATTTGGTTTGGTTTGGCTAGGTCTTCTTTTAGTATCAACCCATTCGCATAAGATGGCCCATCTGGGTCTTCCATGTCATTGAGAATGGTCATACACTTCTCCAACAACAAACCATCTAAGTCACCACAATCTTGGGAATTTACAGTTACACTAGAGCTCTTAGCGTTATGCTTTGCTCCAAGGATATCCACCTTCCTCTTGTTACTCTCTGCAAGAGCACTTAAAGATGCATAGAGATTCGCAGAGAAAGGGCCTCTTCAAAATCTCTTTGATCATAAGGAAGGGAAAAGAAGACTTAGGTTTTCAGCTTGCCCAATGCCATCCCCATAGTCGTTCGACTGACTGGACCACCCGAAGAGACAAGTGTTTCGCCATTCTCCCGTAGAGGGCTAGGGTTGGCAGGCTTCAACTTGATCTTTATTCACAAGAATAGGGTTCATTAAAGACTCGAAAGATGAAAACACTACTACAAAAATGGTTAAAGATGACACACCAAAAATTGAAACAATGACAGTTTTTGTAAAGCTGTCATCGAAAATATAAGGGTAGAGTTTTGATGTCAGTCTATCCTAAAAACTATCATCTTTGCGATATAAGATGACAGTTTAGAATAAAAGTGAAATTATTATCTCTTTCTTTAACGTCAATTTTTACTTAAAAGTGACATTAAAAGTCTGAACTTATGTAACTGCTATCGAAAGTCTGAATTTTTTATGACGCTTTATAAGAGTCATTGAAACATATAAGATGACAGTTTAAAATTATCATCTTATACTTTCAATATCTACGATGATAGTTTAATCCAAAACTGACATTAAAAGTGTTCATCTTAAAAAATTTCAAAAATATAGTATAAATATTTTTGTTGGTCTTTTGTTAACAACAAACGTGCTAGATCAGTTGGTATCACGCGCGGGCGAGGAACTCAAAGTCTTGAGTTTGAGTCTTGGGGCGAGCTCAAGTGCTACATAGGCGCCACACAAGCGCCACGGGGGCGCCACGTGAGCTCCACTGGGCGGCCATGCGAGAGCCATGTGTTCGAACTAGAATATATATATTTTTTGAATAGAGGATAGATAAGATGACAGTTTAAAACTGTCATCTTTTATTATGTTTCAATGACATTTTTTTTACTGTCATAACAAATCTAGACTTTTAATGTCACCTCCAAAGATGACACTTTTAAAACTGTCATCTTTTGTGTTAATGACACTTTTTGACTGTCATGGTTTTAAGGTTTTTGTAGTAGTGAAAATCCATTCCATCCGGCTAGAAGAGTGAAGGCTCAAAAGAAGATCAAAGCCAAAACCTTACTTTATTCTATAGGGAGGGCGGGTAGGAAATGACAGTAGAGAGCGAAATGCTTGAGCTGACGTTTCTCGTAACAACCCGAAGTTTTGAAATAAAAATTTCGATTTATTAATTCGATAATTCAATTACTTATTTTAGAAATTCATTTGATAATTCAATTGTTTATTCTAATTTATAAAACTATCCATTTAGTTATTTAAATTACTAAAACTAGTCATGGGACTATATGTACATGTCATGTGCTACACATTTTGCCACCCAAAATCCTACTACACTTGCCCTCACCAACTTTGCTTCCCACCCTCCAACACAATCTTATTTTTCTTCTTTTCTTCAAGCAAAGAAAACCCATTCAATGTGGATTCTCCTACTCCCCACCAAATGTGAGATTTTGTCTAACTAGTAGGCTAGATTTTGGGAGAGAGAGAGGAGAAGGAGAAAGAGGAGAGATTAAAAAACATGGAGAGCTTGAGCCGAGAGGTTAGAGAGAGAAAGTAAGCACTTTCTCTTAGGGTTTCCCCCATTCCGCCGCCCCTCTTCTCAGATCCTCCCCCCCCACACACACACACCCCACCCCACCCCACCGCAACCCCTCTCTCCTCTCCTCACTCCGGTCTCTCCCCTAACCTTGTAGATCTAGGCTGAGTCACTCTCCTCAGGGAAAGTTCGAATCGCCCAGATCTTTTGCATTTTTGGTTTGCCCATCACCATTATGTGACGGATCTCGAGCTCCGGCCTCCAATGGCTTCTGATGAAGGCGGCGGTGGGTGGTGTTCGGCAGCGGCACAACGACGGCGGTGGCGGCAGCAGGTAAGACCCCAGCGTCGGTGGAAGTTGGATGCGAATTCTTCTTCTCTGGAACCCGATCTTGTGAAGATTTGGGTTGTTCGTTGTGTGGCTGTTTTTCTTTCTCGTTGTTGTTGTTGCTGTTTTTCATTTTCTGTATTTGTTTTTGCTTTCCGATGTACCAAAAAAAAAAAGGAAAGAGGAGAAATTGCTCTCCAAGCAATGCCCAATTAGGCATGTGTTTTTCCATGCACATGCAACTTACTAGCCAAGTGCCAAAATCCCCTAAAAATAGGAATGTTGTGGGATTTTATTCTCCAACATTTATGGGAGAGATTTCACCTAGATTACCTAACCACATAGCCTTGTGTATATTCTTGTACACTTGTGTGTATATTTTGCACCCAAAACCAACTTTAAGTGGTGATTTTCCCCTTCCAATTCCCCTCATTAATAAGGAATATATTCCTTATTAATTGTTGACATTCTACCTAGTCACCCATAGCCCTAATAGCTTCAAGGCTATTGTCACCCTTACTTAGTCACTAAGTAGTAGAAACATGTACCAAAAACTCCCTAAAACAAAGGTGGTCATGCAAATTCCTACAAAACATGTGTGACTAAGTTTTAGTAGGAAGTTTCATGGAGGTTTCCCCTAATTAAAACCCTAGACCTTAGCATGTAAAAGCCTAAGATTTATAGTACTTAAAATCCCCCGAACTTGGGATTTTATTCTCTCCATTTATGGAGAGAATACTTGCTCATTAATGGAGCACATGGGCTTGCCCATGGCCAGCCAAGAGAGGGAGAAGGGAGCTCACTTGCCTTGCCTATAAATACCCATGCACTCTTGCCATTCTTCACACCTCAATACAAGCCACCACCTTTGCAGTAAAAGCTCTCTCTAATTTTCTTATGTTTTTCTAGAGTTCTTCAAGTTTCACTTGAAACTCAACTTCCACCGCCCTTAGCCGCCACCCTCAACCACCCGCCAATCCAAAAATCTAGTAGAAAGTTGGTAGAAGTTTGTTCGGGGGAAATTTCGTAGTCGCCGGAATCCCACTTAGCTTTGTTCGACCCTGACTAGTTTCGGAATGCGGTAAATTATTTTACCCTAATCCTAATCTAGTTTTTCTAGCTTAGTAATGATCTTTACGTAGTTGTTATACTATTTCTGTAGTCGTTATAATTTTTCCGTAGTCATTTCCAAGCTAATTTTTGACTTAAACTTACTAGTTTTAGCTTACGGTAAAAAGTAAAATGGTGGCTTAAGAAAATTTATCTTTAAGTATAGGTAGTCGTTATAATGCCCGCATTAAAAATAATTTATCAAAATCACGTGGTCATAATGCCCGATGGATTTTTGAAAGAAGAAAAGTAGTCATTATTTTGCATGCAAGAATGTTGACTTTTGAAAGTACGCCGTTATAATGCTCGACGAATTTTTGAACGAGATGAACATTTTGAACAACACGAGATTTTCCAAAAAGGTTTTATGCAATTTTTTTGACTAACTTGAGACTATGAAATGACCCAAGGCTAACACACCCTTGGAGGTCTATCTAGAATGAGGATGGATGTTATTAACTGGATATCCCGACCCCCTCTGCTTGGGACTTCCCTGGTTATTTCTTGTCGAGAGAAGGTCGCCCAAAAATATTTTTAACTCAAAGTGACACGGATTTCGAGAAAAGAGATTTTCACAAGAAGAGTTTTAAAAAGACATGTTATCGACACAACACGATTTTTGAGAAAATGATCGATGGATTGACAAAACGATTAATAGAGGTGAGAATGAAAATGGAGATAATGACGACCAGTGAACGGACCTCATAAACAGACTGATTTAGTTAAGTGATATGAGACAACCGGGACTAGGTCGATATGGTGATGACGACTAGTGAACGGACCTCATAAACAGACTAGTTTAGTTCAATGATATGAGACAGTCGAGACTAGATCGATACGGTAATGCAGCGAAAGCGCCGCCCCAATTCGCGGAGAGAATCTGGTGGTTAAGGTTAATCATGCATAACACATAGTTGACGGACCTTATAAACAGACTGGTTAAGTTCAGTGATATAAGACGGCCAGGACTATGTCATGTGAGACGAGGGGTTGACGGACTTTATAAACAAACTGGTTAAATTCAGTGATATAAAATGGCCGGGACCTCGAGCGGAAAGGTTGGTACCCGTCAGTTGAAAGGGGATGGAAACGGGCCAATAACTTTCAAGTGATGGGAGATGATTGAAATGATGAAATTTGAAGAAGAATGGTGATATGAGAAAATGATACGAGACACTGATGATTTATGACATGAGACACTGTTGATTTACGAAATGAGACACTGTTATTTATACTCTGATTGCATTGACACTGTTTCATCGACACTTATGAAATTACTGTTTTCATGCATTACTGTATTTATTTATGCCACCTTATACATTGTTCTAGAATTGCTATCGTAAGGTTTGGGTAGGGTAATTTGCTGGGCGTTTTCGCTCACGGTGTTGCACTTGTGTAACCCTGGCATAATACCATGATGTTTCCTGGCGACTCGGACGTATTATGCCAGATTATCAGAATGAACAAGAGAGATTTTACAACTGGGAGCAGTTCGGAGCTAGAGGAGCTGCCGACATGGGGAACAACCAGATGGAGGTCTGAGAGAAGCCATAAACACGACCCTGTTAGAATAAATATAATATTTGAGGATATTGACTTTAGACTTTTATTATAAAATTCAGACTTTTATTATTATTTGTAATAATAATAACGTCTTCAAAATTTGGGGGTTTACAGTTCTTGTCTTGCTCTATCCATAGAAGAGAAGTTCTTGGAATGCTAATCACAGCGATTGACTTCGCTAGCAAAACTGGCTAAGGCAAAACAAGTCAGAAAGCAAAGAGAGGAAAGCCAGAGTAGACATTTTTGGTTAGTGTAAAGTATCTTGCTTTTTCAATCATGATTTTCTCTGGCTATTTCCTTTGGCTTAGTGATCTTCAAAGCCACCATGTCAATATCCTTTTTCTTGCCTTTTCCACTAACCTCCTGCATTTCTAATTTGTTATTGTCTTCCTCTTGTTCAATTTGGAATGAGGGATCAGAACTATCTGCTCCAATGGGATTGGGTTGACGGGTGAACATTAAAGCCTGTCGCAGTGGTATCTCCAAGTATTCGGGTCATCACGACATAGTGTTTGAAACCTTATTTCTTGAAATGTTTGGCCCTGTTATTAACCTAATTGAAGACAAAGTGGGCTGTATTAAACTTCAATTTATAGACATGGGCAAAATAAAAGGAATAGGTCCATCTAACCTTAAAGAGCTTCTCCAAAAGTATATCATCAGCGACAATAGTACCTTTTTCGGCACACCATCCAACAACACTTTGGTTACAAAGGCTCCCAAATTTGGTGTGCAAAATAGGTAGTTGGTTGAACTTGTTTCTCAATTGAAGTTCAGTGTATGGGTATGAGGTTTTAGCGGTAAACCCTTCCTCATCCTAAGCCAACTGTCCTTCTAAAAAGTTCAGTATCTCTCCTACCCATTGTTTTCACCTCCTCCTCCATAACATCAATAAAAATTGCCTCATTTTTCGATGACCACACGAAGTTATCAACTAAACCTCCCACTTCAATAGCATCATCCTCAATCTTGATACTTTCATTAGCATTGGTAGCCATTTCCTATACAAAGAATAAAAAAGTATGGCAAAATACCAACAAAAAAAAAAACATTCAGATCCCCAATTAGATTTTTAATTTTCCTAAGTCTGTTGTTCCAATTTTCCTAAGTCTATAGTTCCCAACATTCAAATCCCCAATCAAAATACGGTTGGCCTTGAGTTCCTACATAAAAACGTATTAAATCAAATAAGTTTGGTTTTGGCTTTTGGGATTTCTGAAAAAATGAAGGCAACCCAATTGCTGGTGAAAAATGGGATTTCGTATATATAAAACGATTTTTGTGAAATTGAAGGCAAAACAAAATGATTTTTAAAAAATCGCACTTGCTAGATGGAAATTTTGAAAGAGAGATCAAGAGAAAGAGGTCCAGGGAGAGCGCTTTGTAGAGTCACACTTACACAACACACACAGAGAGAGCCCCTTCAATGGCTTCGCAGATCTGGATGTATTCAATGGCTTCTTGGTTTCAATGACTTTTCTCAGATCGAATATATTCGTCCCCTGTTACTGTGTGTGTCAGTTACCATTGTTTGACTTGAATGCCTATAAGATGATAAAAGAGTTCCTCAAAAAAAGCTCCTCCCTAGTTTCAGACCACCGCCAACGCTATTTAAGGCGTTTGGCACTGTAGCGCGCAACTTTGGCACCTGGTTTTGTTATTTTTTGAAGAAGTGGAAGTGAAGTTTTTCAACTTTCATAAATTTCAAAAATAGTGGAAATGAAATGTAGAACTTATAAGTGGAAGTAAAGCACCAAACAAAATTCCTTCCTTAATTTTGAATATTCTGAAAATAAAAATAGAAAACTGAAAGTGAAAATGTTACCAAACATGACCATATTTTTTGGTTTACCAAACAAAAAGAAAAGAAAATATACATGTATTATTCGACTATTCTTGTTTTTAATTCCATACCTTTAGGGAGTGTAATTCAATGATTGCTCAAATAAATTAGCTCTTTTTGGTTTAAAGAGTCATTTGTCAAGCAATTCAATTTCTTTCTACTTTATAAAGTAAATAAGAAATCCAACATAGAGAATAAAGGGAGCGCCCAAAACACGAAAAGGGAAGGGACCACTATAATCCGAATATATAAATAATTAAGCACTAAACCACAATCTGTCTGAATCTCGAGCTAAGAGCATCCCCAACAGTTTCAGTAAATTTTGAGCTAAAAATAGTAGTGAACAGTGCATATTTTTCACTTTACCTACTCACATCTCTTTCAAAACTCCAACAATCCTCTCTATTATTAAAAAGAGAGAGACAGAGAGAGGAAAAAAAAGGTAGTGAACAGTAACTCCCTAAATGAGGAGGGATTTAGGGAGGCACTGTTCATCCAAGTAGAATAAGGAGCTTTTTATTGAGGCTGTTGGGGGATTGATTTGACATTTTCCTCCCTATTATGACTAAAATTCCTCTTTAGGGAGCCTTGTTGGGGCTGCCCTAACAAAGCAATATTGGCATGTCTACTTGATAGAACGAACACACCATCACAGTCGAATCAACAGAAGCCAACTAGAGGACGTTACTATCCGCGTGAAAAGTGACTAGCTAGATAAAACATCACCTTCGTATTTTAGGATTTTTTATAATATTTTTCCATACGATAATAATGTTAGAAGGTGGTTGGTGGGAAAGGATTTTTTTTTTTATAGGCAAAAGGTTTATTGAAGAAATCTTGACAAATAATACATCAAGATGGGGGAGATGGGAAGGGGATTCCAACCAAAAGTTGGAGGAATTAAAACACCCAAAGGGCAAAGTCCAACACACCTAATGCCCGCCCAATCAAGGCAAACCAGATACAATATTGAAGTCCAAACAAAGTTAGTGTGTTAACCAGAAAAAGGAGTTCAAAGCCTCTCCATAGGCTTGAAATCCAGACCTCCCCTGAAAGCCAATGAATACAACCATATGACTTAAGAACTACATATATACATTGCCAGCCAAAGCCCTATGTCTAAGGCCTTCGAAAAACCCAAAATTTCAGGGGCACTCCCATAATTTTTTATATTAGGCTTAAGTAGGGGTCTTTTTTGGCCCAATAGAAAAAATAAAAAAGACCCATTTTTTATAAATAAATAAAAAAGGGCAGGGCAGCCTGTCTCACATCACTAGACACTTAACAGAGCACAACTTTGTTTAAAACATTAGCCCAAGTTAGCCCAAACATACAATAAAATGAGCCCATATATTAAATATTGAAAAATTATAATTGCCATTCAAATAGAAAATATTATAATTGAAAAATTAGACAAGTCCCTTTGTACTTTTCTTTCATTGGAATACATAACATCTTTAGTACTTTTGATAATATTTGGGACACAGATATATCAGGATACAAATGTATTTTTAAAGGCAAATGTTAATGCCCAAACTATTTTTGATTGTACAAAAACTTCAATGCATAAAATGCTTGTACTTATGTGCAATGTACATGCCTTTTAAGTATCGGAGTTTTGACACAATCAAAAACAGTTTTGGCTTTCTAAAAGTAGAATATTGCGTGTTTGGTATTGTTTTTAGTTTTATGAACAGAGGCACATAGCAGTTAAATTAAGTAGAAAAGCTACTCCTCTTTTGCCAGTGTCATTATTTGGCACAGTGGTATTTACATATCCTCTCCAATACTGAGCTAAAGCCAACTATACCTTTTTTTCAAATTTTTTGTTTATTGTTCAATATAGACTAAAATCATTATATAAACCAATTATTCCACTACTATTATTATTTAGTTGTAAAAATATATAGGGCACCACTTGACAATTAAGTCTATGACACCCAAATACCTTGAGCCGACACTACATCACATCTATATTTGGAAGTTTAAAGCACCATATTCATAGACCCGTGTGCTTTATAAAATGGTAACATATGATCCAAAATGCATTTGCGTAAATATTTTTGAAGGACAAAAATACCACGGATCAAATATTTTTTTGAACTGAATATCAGCTCAATTTCAAAATTCCCTTTCTCTACCATGGAGTTCAACAACAACATAACTCATCTAGTCCCCAATCATTGGTGGTATGGGTGGAATATTGGAGACAGACCTCACCTTTGGCAATATAAACAAAGTGACTGCTCTCAGAATACTACTAAACAATGACCCCCCTAAACCTCCAAGAACTGAAGAGCTACAGGACGTTCTGCTGCAGAACCATGCTCCCAAATCAAAGCCGAAAAGTATCAGGGCACACTTAGAGACCCAATTTTTTTTTTACCATGGAGCCAAAAAAAAGAAAGAGCATGGCAGTTTTCTCCTGATCGGTGATTCACCAACCACTACTTAAATCAATGAAGAATCTCTCTGTAATCTGCTCTTTAATCATGTAACTTTAAGTGGACTTCATCTTTATGAATCAACTTCTAGAATGCTCTAGAGTAGCATATTATATGAATCACGCTCATCTTTATGAATCAAGTGAAAACAATCAGGTAGGCTATCCGGCTATCCCTATTCATGTGAGAACAGTTTTCTTTAGCTGACAATTTACCTTCAGTTTTCTTTTCTTGCGTCAATTGTCAACAAAAGAAATTGAAGGTAAATTGTGTAATTTAAATCGAGGTCTATTGAACTATTGGAATACCAAAGGTGTTTTCCAAATGATTTTTTGAGATAAAATCTAATTTTGTCCGGAGGTGTGATAAAATCACATTATCTTCTCAAATAATAAAATCTAGATTTAATAAACTCCATCAAATGCCTTTATTTGATAAAATCTAGTTTTGCTAAAATTATTTGAGGATCCTAGATTTTATCAAATAAAATCATTAAGAAAATACCCCAAAAAGGAAAAGAAGAATGAGTAATTATGCATTAGTCAAGGAGCAAGGACATGTGGTACTACTCCGCATTAATCGACTATCAGTGTAACACCTTGAATTCCAGACACGTTATTAAAGTATCTCTTTGAAAATAGTTTAATCAATTAACAAAGGTTAACTTAAGTAATTAGATGGATTAACTTAATAGCAAAAGAAACAGGAATTACTATTCATTAAAGATAAAATAGAGTTTGGTTGCAGCGAAATTGAAATACTTAGAGGGTGTTCCGCTAAGATTGGTTTTTTGGTTTTTTGACTTTTTTATGTAAGAACTCGAAAAACGCGTAGCTTTTTGTAGTTTTTTATGTGATGTATTGTGAGGGGATGACCTGTCTCGAAAAGCGTAATAAGCTGGCTTTTGGTTTTTTGAATTAATGAAACGGGGCCTTAGTTTGAAAGTAAAAAGTAAATGATAATGCCACGACACTTATCTCCTAATGACACTTTTGTCCTTCATTCCAAAGCATTCTCCGATCCCCCTGTCATTCTCTCACCAACAATGTTCTCACATAATAATTGTTTCTGAATTCTGATCTCTCTTCATCGGAGATTTCCGTAATAATCACCTATCTTCTATCTTCTTTGCTCATCCATCATTCCAGTTGGAGTATAAATTTTATGTACCTATTCACAAAAGAAGGCCGGCCATCGAACCGGGGCAACTGTCGTTGATCTGGATTTGGTCGGATCCAGACCCCAATATTTGATTCCGTACAAGACCAAATCTTGTTGGGCGACGGTAACGGTGACTGCGTATTTGCCACCGCTGGTCTACTTATCGAGAAAAATATTTACACGCATCACCACAGCCATATATAGGGGCCATCACTCACTTTCTATTCTGCATAAAATCCATACAAGTCCATTTGTTCTTCTTCCAGGAGAGGTAGGTCAATCATTGAATGTGGTTGGAAACATTTATAGTGGATGTTGGCGATGGATGTTGGCGGTGTTGGAGCCTTGGAGGAGAAAGGAGTGGAGGTGCGTTTAGAACTGGGGTTGTTTGCCATCATGACTATGGTCAAACCATCAAAACCAAGAGAGAGGAGATATGAGAGATGAAGGTGTGTCTGATCTGTCTTGCTGTGCATGGGGCAAAATGGTCAGATCAAGACAAGTGTCGTGGCACAATAAAAAAGTCTCGTGGCATTAGGGCCACCCAAAAATTACACTAATCCAAACCAAAGGTACAAAAGTACAACAAAGCTCTCTAGAGGTTTACGTTAAGATCTCAGTCTGCAACTGGTTCCCTTGATTGACAGCGCGTCTTCGTTCTGGTAGTACCACTCACCTCCTTCTTCGTCAATATACACCTTGGGTGAAAATGTCAAGCCAAAAATAACAACATGATCAGCGACTAATTACTCAACAGTTAACTCCTACCTAGTAACTCTTACATTTACAAGTAATTAACGTTTTAATATAAAAGGAGTTTTGGAATAAAGAACAAGTGATTTGATACAATAGCCAACCTTTTATCTTAATGTCTTTCTAGAATCTCAATCTTGAGTAACATCCTCCCTCTTTAACCACTGGACTAAGCCACTATCATAATTCTACTTATTTAGGTTCATCGATCTACTGCCATCACAAGTAAACGAACTAAATCACAAGAATGTTCCACTGAGACACAACTACAATTCTGTACATCGAGTGCCATAGTTCAGATGCAATTATAATTCCATACATTAAGTACCATAGTGCAACTATAATGCATGCAGTAAATTAAATACAATAGTCCAGCTATAATTCAGAACACTAAGTACTATAGTGTATGTCAACGTTAACCACCAACCGCCCTTACATCGTAACTCACGTGACGACATAGTTAGGATTTCGTATACGAGGACACGAACCCTTTCGGCTCCACAACTTTACTTATTTTCTGATTTACTTTAACGTAGAAACTTCTAATGATCCTTAAACTATCCATCGTATACTAATTCTTGGTGAACCTAAGTCCAATCTATCATAACAACAATCTTAATATATTAAATTGATAGGACAATTGCAAGTGAATCAACAGAATAATATCGGCAGTTCATGAGACAGGTAAAATACACATAAGGTGTTTGAATTGGTCCTTGTGACTTTTGAATTTTCTTGTGAATTTAACACTTAGGTTCATTCGATAATTTGTAATTCTTCGAGGTTGAATAGTTATTTCAAGAAACTAGGTGTGAGTTTTGTAATAACTACTAATTTTGGGGTTTGGTTTGCTATCAAATATATTTTTAGGGGTAATTGTGTAATTTCAATAGTTCAAAGGGTTGGTTTCCAAGATTCTCTAACTTTTAAAATTGACTTAGTCATGTCATTACACTGGGTATTAGGGTTAAACTAGTCTTTTACTTACTAGATAATTTATTCTTTCTTTTTTTTTTAACCTCTATCTGCCTACTCAAAATCTTACTAAGTATAAAAAAATGACTTTCAGAAAATATCAATTTACGAGATGAACAATTCTGATAGTCGTTTCTTGAATTTTTCTAAGAGCAATAGCAAAATGGCATGTTTTTTTATGAGAAGAGCAAGGTTGTGTATTAAGCCCTTACTTTAGCTAGGCTGAGTTTCAAACTAATTACACAATAATTTAGGCTGAGTTCCCTCGTCTATCCAGGATTTTCAATATTTTAGAATTTTTTTTTTTAGTTGTCTACATTGTGAAAGTAGGTCATTCTACTCACATATCACAAAAATTTTATAACAAAAAACAATACTCCCTCCGTTCCAAATTGTTGGTCCCTTTTGGGCAGTCGTGTCTCTCAAACAATTGTCTATATTTCACAATTTATAAAGTTTAATAAGATTTTAAAAAATTCATTTAATAAATTAATTGAGATCTATCAAACAAGATCCATATTGGATATAAAAAATAATATAAATTAGAAAATATAGATAATTTTTTAAGAGGTCACAAATAATGAAAAGGAACCAATAATTTGGAACGGAGGGAGTACATATTTTTTACTACAGTGGAAAGACGATATTTTTAATAAAAAATCAGGTCGTCACAACCGTATACTCATGTGGATTTATACACTTGGTTGTGGACTTCACGAGAATGTGTAAATTTCATTTTTTTTCTCCTTGTCACATTATTCAAGTCTTTCAAGGATACACTAGCACCACACATTCTCGTGAGATCTACAACTAAGTGTATAAATCACATGTAAATAGTTGCTGGAATAATCCAGAGCACTACGTGATCCTGCTCCGAAAGCCGTAAATAACTAGACAAGGGGGAAAATGTGAAGAAGATCTCCACGAGTCCATGCAGCCTAGTACTAACTCTCAGTTGACTTCCAAGCATCATAATTTTCCACTCAAATAATATACCTCCAAATTCTCCCCCCCCCCCCCCCCCCCCCACCACTTTCTTCCTCCCTTCCACCAACACACCTCCACATTCTCTCTCTCTCTCTCTCTCTCTCTCTCTCTCTCATAAAAGGCTCTAGAAAAGTAGGAGTAGAAATACTTGTTTTCATAACTGAAGTGCCAACTTACACGTATACCTCAACTCTTGAGACGACTGCCGACCCTTTACTCCGGCGAGTACCAGTTTCAGAAGTCCAAATTACTCCGGATCCGGCGCCGCTCCGTCTGGAATCTCTTTTCCGGCGGTATCTTCACCGGAAAAATCCCATTTTTTAAAAGCAGAATTCACACACTCATACCTACAAATAAAAGAGAGTGCAGAAATCAGGCGAGATGTACAAGAACCAGCTGCAGGAGCTGGCGCAGAGAAGCTGCTTCAACCTCCCATCCTACACCTGTATCCGAGAAGGTCCCGACCACGCGCCCCGTTTCAAGTCTATCGTCAACTTCAACGGCGAGACCTTCGAGAGCCCTAGCTACTGCAACACCCTCCGCCAGGCCGAGCACGCCGCCGCCGAGGCCGCGCTCAACTCTCTCTCCAACCGCGGCCCCTCTCGCTCCTCCCTCGCCGCCAGAATCCTCGTAAGTACTACAATCCCTAACCGCTTCGATCTCTGTATTTTGGAAATTACAGATTGGGAAATCTGCTAGTGTTTGTGCGAGGTTTTAATTGCGATTCGTGCTCGTTGTCTGTTTGATTTCTGGATTTTCCGGCCACTAATCGCCGGTGACGTAGAATACCCTATCGTGCGCCGTGTAGGTGGGCAGCTTATCATGCGCGCACCGTGTTTGACCAATGCGCGGATGCTTAAACCGGAGTTTATTGCTTTGGTCTTAGAGATGAACTGATGAATTTGGAATGTATTTTGGGACGAAATGACCGGAATGCCCCTGATCTGTTACCTTCGGCTGTGACCTTCCGAATGTCTAAAAAGTCATTTTAAAAGTTTTGAATTTACGTTAGGGCTGCTAGCTGGATTGCCACCGAGCCGTCGAGCTTTGAAGTGTGCGAGCTCGGCCGTTTCAAATTAGGTGAGTCGGACTCAAATAAATGAGGTGCTAGTATGTATGAAACTTAAACTCGGCTCCAGAATGAGCTGTACGAACGATCTGACCTTGAGTTGAACAAATGTAAATGATCTGAGCTCGAGTTTGAAATGAGAGAAATCTTTGATAGAACAGTTAAAAGTCCAACGTATGTTACTAACACAGATTATTACAAATATATTTCGAGTTCGGCTTGTTTACGGAATGAGCCTTCAATTTTGGCTTGAGCTCGTTTACTAACTGAGCATCTTATCAAACTGAGTCTCCAGCTGCTCGCGAATGGCTCGACACAGAAATATACTACTTCAAGTTGTTTTATACGACAAGTTGTGCCAAGAAAAAAAAACTACCTAAAATAGACAGTCCAAACGCAGCCTTAGTTTCAAAGCTGTGGATATCGTTCTTTTTTATTTTTTTGGAACATAAAAGCTGGGAGGATGTTGACGAAATGAGGTTTCAATTTGGACAGACAGTGGTGGAATTGGAAGTTTCTCCGAGTGGCCGTAGCTGAGAGCCAAGAGACTCTGTGTCCAAAATTAATTTCTTAAACATAAGGGGAGTACCGGTCTTAATATTAAGTTATTAACGTGGTTTTCAAATGCTTTGTTTTCAATATGTTGGACATATTTTTCTTAGTTTTGTGTGTAGAAAGAGAAACCAGGACCACTGTTCCACTAGTAGAGTGGGAGTAGCTTGTTTGTTTGACAAGTTCAACTAACTTATCAAGCCAACATCAACTTTTTAATAAGCTTTAATATTTGTTTAACTTGGCTTGTTTCATGTCCCGAGCCTATCCAAACTCGAGATGAACCTAAGTAGCTTGGTTTGTTTATATAGCCCATGTAAGTTTAACGGTGACGCCAACTTGGGTAATGGCCTGTATAGGCTGTATGTTTCGAACCCATATTATATAGACTGATTTATTGTTGACTTTGGTTGCTTCATATATCCATGAATCAATATGTGGAAATGTTGGGCGTTACATCCAATAATTTTATAATTTGTATTGATTTCACAATTGTGAAGTATTCAATTGCACATGGGTTACTGTTTATGTCGTCTCCCTATAATTGATTGACTTAAATGCCTAGCTGCAGCATCCATGTGATATGGGTCCACTTACAATGGGAGGGGCTAACTGATTTTATTGGTGTGTTTAAAGGCACCACAATTGTTATGTGCCGATTTGGTGCTCATAAATTGAAATTTTCCATTTTCATTTAACTACCGAAATTTCATTTTTGTTGATTTGAAATCTGTATGAGTATGATTTTTCTGACTATTTATGTTTACACCTCAGAAGTGGAACCAGTAAAATCATGTACTGTAGTTTGATAACCATCTGATGTTGACAGTAGTTTGTACTCATATGGCAATTGTCAAAGATTGTGTGAACAAGGAAAATTAGACCAAAATCATGAAGCTGTGAACAATGAAACTTAGACTAAAATTGGTAAGCTCAGGGTGCAATCTAATTCCCTGGCCGGATAGCGACACATTATCTCCTCTCAACACGGTGAACTGTTGTCGGTTTACTGGCATGGGTTGGGGCTTAGCAATGCAAGAGCCATCCAGAGCCATGAGACTAGACTGGTTCTTGTATTTATCTTGGGAAGCCATTTTTTCCTTAAACAGGCTGGATTTATCAGTTTGATTTAGATCATGTCCCTTCTTGAAAGGTGTCTGCTTCATTGTCTAGCAATATAAATGGTTATTGATCAGCCGTTGAACCACATTCTTTCCCAGATAATATTTCCACCGATGTGAATGGACCATTAAATGTTACATTTGGTAAAGTTTATCCGCAGAAAATTGGCCCACGTTGTATAGGCGTACTGGCCTATAGGCATTACCTTTGTAGCCGGACAATTCAGCGGAGGTTAGTACTGTATCGGTCTGTCAGACACCAACACTCTCCGGACACGGGTTTAACACTCAAATCTGAAGTGTCTTATTTTTTCCAAATTAGACACTTTGGGTATACTTCAAAAAATGCTCCGGACACTCCCGGAACCTTGCAAAAGAAGCCCGGGTGTTAAATGAATTACAAGACTCAAATTAAAATTTTGGGAAGTCGTACAGTATTTTTTATGTGACGGGTGATTGGTTTGTTGATTATAAAGACACATAAATGATGAAATGCTTTTTTGTATTTTTCCGAATTCTTTTGTGAATACTAAAATGATTTAAGGTATATGTCGTGCAACATCGTGTCCATGCCATTTCCCCCTCCAAAATTAGCTTACATTAAACACGCCGGCGTGTCCCATATGTGTCCCCCGCGTGTCCAAATGTCCAATACGCAGACACAGCGACCTCTAGGAGTGTCGGTGCTTCATAGGCCTAGCAATATTCGATTTTGAAAGTTTTTATCCGGTCATTCTCAATAGAGAAAGCAAAGATAGTATGAATTGCTCAACGAGAATATTTTGAACGTGACAAACGTGTCACATTTGTGAAGTATGTGAATGTCCTTGTAAGTTTTTATCCGGTCATTCTCAAGTAGTACATACTTGAACACCTAAATTGTTTTCCTTGCGACTATATTTTCCCCTTGTTCTGGCGAGCACTTTCATTTTTGCAATAGTTTGTAAGGAATAGCACTTCTGCTCTCGTGTTGATTAGCCTTTGCTATGGCTATAGGATGAGACAGGTGTTTACAAGAACCTATTACAGGAGATTGCACAGAGAGTTGGAGCCCCATTGCCCCAGTACACAACTTTCAGGTCAGGGTTTGGACACCAACCCATCTTCACTGGAATGGTAGAACTGGCTGGAATCATTTTTACTGGGGAACATGCCAAGAACAAAAAACAAGCTGAGAAAAATGCAGCCATGGCAGCGTGGACATCTCTTAAACAATGTGAGTCCCCATCTCCCATTTCTTCGGTAAATTGTACAAACCATGTTCTTGTAATCTGCATCATGTGATCAAATGTCTGATAACTTGACCAATAAGCTTGGATTTTGCACTCTGTACATGAACTTCTGCACTTTTGTCCGTCTTGTCTCCATAGTCCATAGTACTCTGTCCATCCCTCAATTTTAGTCAATTTTCAGTGAAACCAAGCATAAGTTGCCAAAATTGTCGTTTTGTCCGGATATGGGGAGCTATTCACTTCAAAAGTGAAAATGCGGAAAAGGAAATCTATTCAAAATTTAGTCTTACTAGTGACTTGTCATCATGGAACGAAATATGGTACATACGAGCATGGAATATTTGACTAAAATTGATGGAAATTCAATTCTTTACTGCATGGCTGAAAGACAAGTTGATATTGGTGTTGAACTAGATATTTCCAAGTTTTACCATGGTACTCGATCTTGTGCAACCATTACAATCGTTACAGGGCTTCTGTTCCTCCCTTTATTACAGGGCCTGAAACTCTTCCTGTACAACCCATTACTATCGTTCTTCTCTTGCTAGCTATCTCAATTTTCGGATGCTATTTGCATGAATCTCCTCTGGAGAGATTTATATTCCCTCGGGAAATACGGGGGCTGTTATAGGTTAATTCAGATCTCACCCATCTTGATCATCCTTATTGACATATGGATATTATCATCTTATAATTTTTCTTTTGAGTGATGCATTTATATTAAGCCTCACAACTTCCACGTTATCAGTCTAAATATGTCTCTTGACTGTCCCCGTTTTTTCCGTCTCTCTTTTTTTTCTATGTGACCAGTGGCACAACAAGATGCAACTTCATCGAGCGAAACAGAGAACAACGATGAGTTAGAACAAATCAAAATTGCCCGAGCACTTTTGAATTACCGCTTGAAGGAAAGGATGGGAATGTCCAACACCAGCACTCCTATCCCATTTGAAAAGAAATTCCTATTTCAGAACCCGAGACCACAGAGTCCACAGCCTCGCCCAGTTCCCACATCTAAAATCCTCCCCTTAATCTGTCAAAAGAGGGCCCCTCAATACAGACCCTCATCCGCAACAACAGACGCCTCCTCCACTGGATCATCACAGCCTCCTCAAAGGTTTCCGGCAGCAGGGGTATCTCCTTACATTCCCATTCGGCATTGCAATACACCGTTCCGGGGGATTGCTCCACCAGTTACAGTGAGAACCGCAGTGCCTGTTTTCTCTGCACCACCGTTTCCACCACTCTCTATGCGTCCTTCACAAGTGGTGCAGCGCCAACCTGTGCAAATTGCACCTCCTGTCTGTATTAGGCAAGCTCTGCCGGTTCGAAAGGAAGAGCCACCCGTACGAAAGGATGGACCTCCGGCAGTCGTGGCTCCTGCTCCACGACGCGAATAACTAGATCAGGCGGATGAGCTGTTGGAACAGCTCAAAATCTGATGAAAGATGGCAGGGAAGAGGATTTGAATATGCGAGAACCAATATTATATGTTGTAGTACTGATCTCTCGTTCGTGTTTTCATCGAGGTAAATGGTTCTTATTTTATTTTCCTTTTTGTCCATCATCATTTTCTAGCTCCTTGTTTATTTCACGTCATAACCCGGAACCCAAAAACTTTGATTTCTCATAAGGTGCCAGCGGAGTCCTAAAAGTAACATCCGCTGATCCTTGGTCGGCATCATACATGTGAGAGAAACTAGACCTACTATACCACAGAGACATCACACAAGAGGTGATCAGGAAATTCGGTCGCATATGATTGATTATATATGTTGGAAATTGGTTTTGAACCAATAAATACTAGCGGCAAACCCGTGCTATGCACGAGACAAATTCAAGTGTACTGGGTTTATGTGAATTTTGAAATAAAGATATTATATGTTTGATTTAATTTTCACCTCTCTGTCCCAATTGCTGGTCTTTTTTTGTTTCTACTAAAAAATTATCTTTTTCAAATGAAAAAATAAACTACACATTTTGAGCACATTTGTATAAATGGCTCTACATATTTCTCATGAATGTTTGATGTTCCTCCTCACGAAAATACATGCATACATGCTGCAATACTATATTAGATAGGCATAGATTTGGTCCGACAACTCCCTGCATAATCTTAAAAAAAGCTAAAACCTCGTCTCTTGCAACACTTTTACATTGGACTTTCCCACTTGTGAAATTTTGCATACAGTACTATAACTCTTTTTTGTTGTGGGACTTGTGAGGTTAATTCCATTATTCGAAAAGATAAGAATTAAATCAAACATAATGGAATAATCAAATTGAACATGATGTATAGTAGTCTACTCCACCAATAGCAAATATAATTAGTTAACTATTTTCTTAAAAGTAATTTCTGAGCGACTCCAAGTCTTCAAAGGGAAAACAAAGGCTGAGATGAGATTATAGTCAATTGAAATAGAAGTATGGCCATAGTAGTGGAAGGAAATTTCAATCAAATAATCACATTGATCTAAAATGCCAACAAAAGAATAAATAAAAATGCATACATAAAAGACAATATCAAACCGGTAATTGTTTGTGAAGTCACTCAATTTCAA
>JAXBDA010000415.1:0-87761 GCA_036023075.1 Gaultheria prostrata | reverse complement strand
CTAGGAACGCAGACGTGGTGTTTGTGCATGTAGTGTTTGAAGGAGAAAATGAAGGGAGGTTGGGCTAGGAAGTTGGGAACGTGGGGGGAAATTTGAAAAATGAAAAATAAATGAGACGTGGGGTGTAAGAAGTGGGATGGAAGTTTCTCCCATTCCCATTAAGTTCCACGTTCATAAACTAAATTTTTTTGAAAAATCTAGGAAATTAGGATTTGGGGTTTGAAAGCTTTTGAGGGGGCAACTACATTCCTATACTATATTGATTGATGATTGATTGATTGATGAGAAAGAGATGAAAGGTGGACATGTACCCATGATCAAGAGCAGTTGCCAATAACCGCCAACTTTGGAAGTGGATCTACCGATGAAGAACAAGTGGCAGCACAACGTTAAGGCGGGAAGAGCTCAGTGCTTTCAACATGTGGGTTGCTCCCTATAAATACCAGAACTCAAGATGAAGAACGGGTTTCACAGCCATCAACCTCATTGTTAAAAAATTAAGTCTCTCGACTTACCCAAGTCTCAGGACTTATCTGTCAAAGATCCTCAACCTGTTGAAGCCACTCAACCTCGTTGAAGCTACCAACTCCATTGAGTTTATTTTCGGCTCCGGCTCCACAAGATTCTAGACCGCCTAGATTTTGTTTCGTATTTCCTTGTACCCAAACTTTGTTGAACCGTTAATAAACTATGATTTATTTTCCTTTACGTCGTTGTCTTCTTATTTTCCACACGGTTGGAAAATTATCTCGTTATGTTCTTCTTCTCACACGGTTGGGAAATATTAATTCCTCTTCGTTGAGGCAAACCCTTAACCGACATTCGGCCTCGCCCTTTGGGTCGAACACAATCCACTACGAAAGAAGTCAGAAAAAGGCACGAAGGCCTTTACTACAATCAGATTGTACTGCACGATCCTTGCATGCCGGTTACACAAACCGCTCTGGCGCTCACGTTTCACTAGGAGTTTTTCCAGGAGAAACAAGTTGTAAATAAAATATTTTACATCATAAAACATTTTAAATTGAAACAAACGGAGCCTTAGTCCTTATTTTAGGATTTTATGGTTCGGATTTTTGTAGTTTGAGATGTTTTCAAGATACGCTTTTACACTTGTGTTCACTCTTATGTTCCCATTCACGTATGTGCATAATGTGACTTAGCATAGCTCCAGCCATTTATAGTAGATTGAGTGATTCTTCATCGACGCAAGAGTGACCCCATCAAAAAAGAAATTTCTCATGAATGAGTATTTGGGTACTCCCCAGTCAGCAACGACTACTATTGTGAAACTTAGAATAAACTCCAATGAAATTTGGAACAAAAATTTTCGTTTAGTTAACATATTTATGGCCCGAATTATAATTGAGTGGGGCTCTGGCAGAGGTTTGGATAACTCGACACCAGACCTTGGCGAACTTGGGTAAGCTGAGGCACAATTTGGGTCGTGCTTCATTAGTTAAGAAAGTACTCAGAATAGTTCTTAGCCAAGAAAAATCATGTTATGAGTGATGAGAAATGAAAATCTACCAGAAATGAAAGAGAATTTAACTACAAAACTTGAAATGAAAATTATTCATGAAATGTAGAGAGAGAAAGTCTGAGTTTTCGTTTCTTGTGTTCTTGATTGATTACAACCTAATCAAGATTTCAACTGAGCTTTTATACATCGACCCAAAACAGTTGCACAAATGACTGCTGTAATCTCCACTTCTTATTTGCTGAGTCCATCGAGTAGCAAAAGGGAAGAGAAGAAGCTTGACACCAACCTTAACTGTTGTTCAACTGCTATTCTAGGCTAATTGTATTACGGCTAATTACAGAACTAATCCTACTATTACAACTAATTCAACTTGAGACAAAACTTGATGAGAAATTTGGCCTTGTTCTTTTCACATTTCCAAAAAAATTTTCAAAAAGATTCTTTTTTCATCTCTCATCTTTCCAATCATTAATCACATTTCTCTATCCACTCATACCCCTCTCTCCAATCATTATTTTCATTTCTCTCTCTATCTCTCTCCAATTATTACACCTCTCTCTAATTATTACTTTTTCCAAAAATCCATCCAAACACTATCTCAAAAAATTTTCCAAAAATATTCTTCTCAAAATTCTAAACCAAACACAGTGAAAATGACTAAAATGACTAATGAGTTTTCTTAATAGCCCCCCTCAAACTCATGGGTATGTCAACCACCACGAGTATCGAAAGCGAATATCAGACAAAGACTCTGTAAAAATGTCTGCAAGCTGAGTAGAGGAACCAACATGCTGAACCAAAATCTCCTTGCTCAAGACATTTCCTCTAATAAAGTGATAATCCATCTCAACATGCTGGGTCCTAGCATGAAAAATGGGATTTGAAGCAAGAGCAATGGCTGACTTTTTGTCACACCAGAGTAAATGAGGTAAGGACACAGAGACATGGAGTTCACATAGCAACTGATGCACCCAAGTAATGTCTGCTGCAGCTTGAGCCAAAGCTCTATATTCAGCCTCTGTTGACGATCTAGTAATTGTTGGTTGCTTCTTGGCACACTAAGAGATTAGATTAGGACCCAAAAACAGACAATAGCCAATGGTAGAACTCCTGTCCATACAACTACCATCCCAGTTAGCATCTAAAAATGCTGTTAGAGTTAATTGTCCAGGGAGAACTGTAATCCTTGATGAAGAATACCCCTTATATACCTCAGCATATGTTTTATAGCTACAAAATGACTCTCTGTAGGGGCATGCATATGTTTGACATGCCAGATTCACAGCAAAAGAAATTTTAGGTCTTGTCAAAGTAAGATATTGTAAAGACCCAACAATGGTTCTGAACCAAGAAGGATCAGCAAAAGGTGGATCTAGATGTATAAGAGCTGGCTTCACTAAAGGAGTGAAGCTTGGTTTACAATCTTACATCCCTGACGCAGCGGAATTCATGAGAGACTAGTTAGCGTACTAGTCCCCACGAGATAGGTTCTCGAATCCACGAGATGTTCTTGAATCCAAAAGAAAAAGAGAGATAAACTCTATAAATTTCATTGATAATGGAATGAATATATAATGCCATAGGCTTACACACTTATTATACTAGTAGGAGTCCTAATGAAAAAGAAAATTATTTTGAGTGAAGACCAAGTAAAGTAATACTTGGAAACCAGGACTATACGAAAAGGAAATAAAAATAAGGAAATAAAACTCTAGAAAATTAGAAAATAGGAAACTAGAATCATGCCAAAAAGGCAGCACTAAATAAGATCTCCTAATACTAATCGTAAATAAAAATTGTTACCAAAAAAATGTTTCCATAAATGATAGGGGTGTATATCATATCCTATATCATTCTCCTTTTCTTCAAAAGAACTCAACCTCGAGTTCTCGTTAGGAATCTGCCATCTTCTATGCCAAATAAATAGATATTTGAAATACTTCAAACCCTTGATTTACTTCCAAAAAGCAATCATAGAAAATGATTTTTGCAATGATATCTTTTCTTCATTCTTCAATTGATTGATAAGATCCACTAAAGAAATATTTGGAATCAAATCATATTGCTTCACACCAAGAAAATCAACAAAGTCAACTTGACATTGTGGGTTCTCTTGATTTGTTTCATCTCAGTATTGGTTGACACATCAATAATTGTCTCATTTATACGGGCTGGCTTGACCATAGAGTTATCAGAAAAGGTGGCAACATCAAATTCTTCCATTGAAAAATCAATTGGGTCCTCAACAATGCAATCATCAACATCAATATCAATTTTCTGGTCCTTAACAACACGATCACCAACATCAATATCAATTTCTGCTTATCATCCAAATCCATATCAATTTTCTTATCATCAACTTAAGATACCTCCTCTTTAAAAGCTTCTTCAACAGCATTGGTAGATGTGTGGATTGTATTTTTTTTGCTTTGGTCGATATTTTTCTTCAAAAATTTGCTCATAATTCCATGGCAAAAATCTCTCCATGATAAGACGTTTCATTCTTGACTATGTGAGAGTATGACGCTTACCTAGTTTATCTCTTGAAGATTGCAAATCTAACCACCAACTCGTGCGGAATCTGTAAATTTCAACCACAAATATATCCACCTTTTTCGGATGGAATTTCCCCACACTCAAAGAAATCTTCAATATCTAGAATTCAATCTAAAATATCTTCAAAATAGTCATTACCACTGATTTTTGGTAAGCTGTCATAATACCTGAAAGACAGGGCCGGGCCAAGGGTTTGGAGTGTCCTAGGCCTAGTCCAAAAATTGTGCCCTAAGAGTACAACACTTAAATAATTTTTCTTGCAACAATCACAATACGAGAAAGCCAAAACAATAGTATAAAATAACAAATTCAACTCTCTTTCAAAAACTAAGCACTAAGCAGCCAAATACATTAAAAGAAAAAAGTCCAAAAATGTTGGGAGGGCGAACTAAAGTAATTTGAATGTTATTATGAAAAACAATACTATGATTCTAAAGAGATTGGTGCTCCTATGAATTACCATTGTTACTAGAATTTCACTCAAATGTTGGGCTGAGTTACATGTGGAGGGGAGATTAAATAGAAAAAGTCGAGCACAACAATCCTTTTAGCACTATAAACAAAGACGTGGGGGCTTTTTCGGCATATTAGCTGCCGTAAATTTGGTAACCAAAGCTGGAGCCTGTGGGAATTACATCCCCTTTTTTGGACCTGGTAGTTAGCCACTTTTTTCTTTTAGATTTTATTTTAGTTTGGGCCTTCAAGCCCAATGATCATTAAAATTGTTTTAGGCTTTTTTATTTTCCCATTGGGCCTTTTTATTTTCTATTTGGGCTATAAAAGATCCCTAGCCATGCATACCACTAAAAATCATGGGAGTGCCCCAATTTTTGGAGGTTTTTTGAGTGCCCTAGGCCCAGCTGAAAGAATCAGCATATTTCATGCGCATGTACTCATAATACTTGAAATCAACACGATTAGCTGGGTGTCTCCCAACTACGATTTGATTACCGGGCTGGCATTGGACAAATCCCACCACGCTTTCCTAATTCTGGTTAAGAGGACGGCGTTTGCAAAATCCCCCCGTGCGATTCTCTTCAACTCTTTCTGGAAGCTTAGGCGAAGAGTTAGCAGCCACAACGCTTGTTGTTCTTCCACCATCATCCTTAGATCAACATCCTCATAAGCAACGTCACTGGGTGTGTCATCTACTTTGTTTGGTGCCATCGAGCCAAGAAAAGCCCGCCCTGATACCACTTGACGCAGCGGAATTCACGAGACTAGTTAGCATACTAGTTCAAACGAGATAGATTCTCAAATCCACGAGATGTTCTTGACTCCACAAGAAAAAGAGATAAACTTTATAAATTTTATTGATAATTGAATGAAAAATGCCATAAGGCTTACACACTTATTTATACTAGTAGGAGTCCTAATGAAAAAGAAAACTACTTTGAGTGGAGACCAAGCAAAGCAATACTTAGAAACTAGGGCTATACGAAAAGGAAATTAAAATAAGGAAATTAAACTCTAGAAAATTAGAAAATAGAAAACTAGACTCGTGCTAAACAGGCAGCACTAAATAAGATCTCCTAATACTAATCATAAATAAATATTGTTTCCGTAAATGATAAGGGTTTATATCTTGTCCTACATCAATCCCAGCTTTAAGTAGCACATTAGTTGCATACTTGGTTTGTGACAGCAATAAAAGCATAAGATTGAATCTCAATTCCCAGGAAATAGCTAAGAGACCAGATCTTTCATCACAAATTTAGAACTTAACTTGGTAATGAGAACAGAAATATGGTCACTATCACTTCCAGTTATCACAATATCATCAACATAGACTAGAACAAATCAGTGTTTGTTTTGCTGTTAATAAACCCTTCTTGAAGCAGAAAAGAACAGAACATGGAAAACCATACAGAGCCTTATTGAGTTTACTAACAAAATTAGGATGATCTAGATCTTTGTTGCCCAAGGGCTGCCTCATGTATACTTCTTCAAGAATTCCATGTAGAAAAGCATTGGAAACATCCACTTGTCTAATGGACCAATTATAGCCGTGCTAAAAACAATTCTAAGAGTAGGTTGTTTTATCACAGGACTTAAGGTTTCTGTAAAGTCCAGCCCCTGAGCTTGTTGGTTCCCATTGGGTAGCAGTCTAGCTTTATATTTTGCCACAGAACCATCCGAATGCCTCTTGATTTTAAAAATCCACTGACACCCTATTATATTGGCATTTGAGGGAGGTGGAACTAAAGTCCAGGTACCTTGTTGAATAAGAGCTTTGTACTCTTCAGCCATAGCATGCTGCCAGACTGTATGGTGGATGGCCTCATTAAAGTGTTTAGGTTCCACATCTAGCAAAGAATCAGGTAGAACCATTGCAGAAAGATTTAAGGGATGCTTTGCTTTAAGATGCCATTCTTAGACTTGGTAGTCATAAAGAGAGAAAGAGGAAGGGGTAAGCGTAGGGAGGGAATACTTGGTCAGGGCACAATAGTTGTTGTGCCACTAAACAAAAGCCCAAAAAAATTATGTCTTTTTACAAAGTCACCAGACTCACCACCCGGGGGACATTGCCGAAGGGACAATAAACTACAGCTTTTTCTAGTTAACGGATCTAAGAAAATTACCATCAAAACTGATAATCCTTTTGCCTCTATTAATTGCAACTTATTGTTGGAAGTCCACTAAAAAGTAAGTTGAAGTTAATAGATTTTCCACCGATTCAAACAAAACTTAGTCCTTTACTAGCAGTACATAAGAACATTGAATTTGTTTTATGCATCCCAATCTTGTTCAAAATTTCTAACGTAAACTCAAAATTCACGTATTACGCTTTGCGAGACAGGTCATTCTCTCACAATACGTCGACTTAAATACTGCGACTTAAATACTGACTCAAAGGCAGCATGTGAATAAAAGAATCATGCAGGGGACTAAAGTCTAAACACCATGTTTGTCGTCTTTATTCCAACTACTAGGAACAAGATATCAATGTTCTACCAATATTCTCAGAAAGTGATACCATGTAACAACATACATACACAGCAGTGCATTTAAAGAAACATTGTATGTATTACAATCATAGACAAGCGTTTGACTACCAAAGTAATCAATTACGCAAAAAGTAAACACCAAACTATCTTAAGGTCAGTCATCAAAAAGAAAAAATTCCTCCTCAAATACCATCGTTGTGAACAAATCAAGTCTTCCAAGTTTTAATATAGGTTAGGAGCAACTAGGGCAGAAAATCAGCCGTATCCAACTGGAAACTGCTGCCGAAGTCTCATCCTCTAGAGGCAGATTGACATATTAAGGATTCGGGCTTAGTATGTCAATTAGCTTTTCTATGATAGGTCTTTGGAGATTAGGAGCATATTCAATTCTGTTATCAACCTCAGGTTCAGTGTCAAAAAGTTGTAGGAATTATGGAGGTTCATTCAATTGATAGAGTCCATTAATGTGATGATAAACTTGACCTTGAGCACGGAAGGTATAAATTCCAGTATGATTAGTTGTGTACTGAGGATCAAGAGTTACACCAAAGGAAGTAAATGAAAAAGCATTATTGTTAGCACTGACGTGTTGTCTGAAATCCTTTGAATGTGAATTATCGGCATTATAAAGCATCACAAGTTCATTCGGAGTTTGATTCTCGTATATTTGTACTTCTCCTTTGCAACAGCAAAAGCCTTCAGGTTCATAAGGGAACCATTTCGCATGACAGTACATACAAGAAGGTACTTTGGGGAGACCTAGAGGTTGCTGCCTTATCTTGCACTCCTTACGAATATAACAAGTAACTTTCACAGGCTCACTACCATTGCCTTCATGGTCGTCCAGTCCAGCTGAAGTGAAGCCTAGAGGAAAAAAGATGTTTTTGTGAATGTACTCTTTTAAGGAGAGGTTTTCTAAGGATTGTGCTATCTACAATGTATCAATTACCTCTTCGTTTGTTGAACCATTATACTCATTTGCGGCTTGTAATGAGTCTAGATTACGACAGACCATCTTTTAGTCCATATTCCTCTGAAAGCTGTTATTTGTCGGGTTCCTAACAATCTGAACGTCATCTGCAGACGTGTCACTACATTCAGCATGTTCAAGTCCTATCTCAATCTGTTTTTGCATTGATTTCTTTCACTCTGCCAAAAATTGTCTTCTGCGTGCATTGTTACAGTCTCTTTGGTCTTGCCTCAACAGAGGTTTGCGTTTGGGTTTGGTATTGGGCATGATGATCTAAAACATATGTTGGTAAGCACTTGTAAGAACTAACTGTACTCGAACACATTTGCACGAAAAAAATATAAGAACTACTATAAAGTATTCAAAGCAACATGCATACAATACAATTTAAACATCTAATGTTGCTGTAAAGGAATGCGGCTGCTGTATATCATGGATCATAAAGATATATTTTGATTTAATCATTTAGACAAAGTAATCATCCATTTCATATGTGGAAGAGGATGAACTCATTCTGAGCAGGTAAATGTCAGAAAATATTTAAGCTTCTACGTACTTACCAAATGATTGTTCTCAATTTCTTTGAAAACGTTACATTAGCTGGTGTCGCGTTTTTCCAAGATTGTCCAGAATTACAAGAAGACAGGGACCTACCAGAATTACAAATCGCTTACAAGTAGACAATCAATCGGTTGGTAAGTCATAGAGTCTGCCATGGGCCAAGGAGTAGTTATTATATTACTCTTAGTCAACGGAAAGCATGGCCCACATTGGAAAAGAAGGACTCCGTTTGTTTCAACGTAAAATATTTTTTTATGTATGTATTTTTGTCAAAAAGAAAAGTTTCGTTTTTGTTTTCCGGTGTTTGGTTGATAATTGTAGCATTTTTGCCAAAAAATATTTTACATCAAGTTTCACAGTTTCGAATAGGAGAGAGAAGTATGTATTTCGAAATCGGAGGGGTGTGATGGGTGGTCAACATTTGCATCAACACTAATTGATTTTGAGTTATGTTGGAGACAGAGATCTGATTCTCAAAGGGAACCTTCTTCGATGCCCAACGGGATCGCAGCCAGCAATCTCTATGATGATGATAGACTGATGGGTTTCTTGGGTCACATCTTCCTAGACCAAATTGGTGCATCAAGGGTTCCGATCATGGAGATGAAAACCATCTGTGAATGGATTGATCAAATGTGCGCCGGCCGGAGCAAATCAACAAAGGAGGGGAAAGCCGTTGGGCAAGTTATGAGGGGAAAGTCAAATACTGGAGGAGCAGAGAAATTGACGGCGCGTGGAGCATTACAAATGGAGAAGTCGGTGGCGCGTATAGGTATGACAAAGGCGAGTGATAATTCATTGGGAATACCTGTACATAGAGACATGCGTGGGTTGGGTTCAAGGGGATTTATTGAAACAAACAAAAATCTTTTTTCAATGCAGTACTGCAATACAGGTGGAGGACTTTTAAAGTTTCAAAATCAAAATTCAACTGGGGCATTTATGAGGGGAGAGGGTTTGACCCATTCAGAATGCAAGTGGCTTAATAATAGTACTAGTTATCCTATATTCCACGAGTGGAATAAACTGCTCATGGGTTCTAAAGTCATGGACCATGGTAAGTATGTCTGGGTTCCAAAAAAGAAGTTATCTGCATCTCGGCAAAATTTTAAGGCTCGAAATGGGGATTCGAAAGGGGGAACTTCATCAACTAGTTCTAATGATATGAGGGCTGCAGTGGTGGGGGAGTATTGTACTGTGGGTCAAAATTGTAGAATTGCAGTTTCAAAAATCTTTTGGCACTACGGATAGAGATGCAACATTGTTTCAAGAAGAGGTAAATATTGAAAAAACTGAGGAGGATGCTTCTGAGAATAAAGGGTCAAGCCAAGAAATTGTTGGCGAGTCAGATAAGGAAATTGGCAGGCAGAAATTAATTAGAGGGGTGGAGCCGGACAAAGAATTGGAGAAGGTTTCACAAGCAATGCATCTAAAAAGGTTAAGGGCAAAAAGGTTGTTGAAGGGACGGTTTTGGTTTTCAAACCGTTTGGAGTTTTTCAGGGCGCAAAGAAGATGTAGGAGTACTCGGATAAAAAATTTGATATTTGAGGCTTAGTCGTAGTGTCTTGGGTTCTGCTTCTGTTGTTGCTTGTGAGGCATTGGCTCTTTTTGTTTGGTGCTTGCGAGGCGTTGGCTCTTTTTGTTTGGTACTGGTTTTGTAGTGTGGGTTCCTTAGTTAGGGTTTAGGTTTTGTTTGGGTGTTTGGTTGTCTTCTTGTCAGCCTTCTAATCCCTTCGGGTCTCGAGAGGCATATGATTGGAGTCGGGTGGGATTCCAACCTCGTTGGGATGCCGCTCCTCATTTTTTATGCTTTCTCTTGCTCCATTTAATCTTGTATCTTTGATATTTGATTAATAAAATTTGTTGCCGTTCAAAAAAAAAAAAAGTTACTAAAAACATTCTTAACGTTTAGCCCTCACCAAATACCTCTAGGTCACTTTTTACAATCTAGTTCGATGAAACCCAATACATTCATCTATAAACCTGATTTCACAATTACCCAAAATTATAAAACCATCTCCAAATGAGGAACTATAGGAGGGATTTGCATATAGTATTTTTATCGTTAAGATCGCCGGAACAATTAATTGTAAGAAGATGTATCTATAGGGTATTGGGGTGCGTGTATATATATGCACATATTTTGGCTCCACCCAGTGTGGGCCTGATGAGCTTAAGCCCAGTGGGAGGGTTTAGGGTTTTCTGGTTGTAACTCTATATATACACATTTGTTGTCTCTTTATTTTGTGTGACCAAAAGAGAGAGAGACAGTGAGTAGGAGAGAGAAATACACGAGAGAACGGTGAGGAATTCATTGTAGTGAGATTGAGAGTGAGTGCGTAACCACAAATACGGATTTATCTCCGGATTATAGTGAAATCCCCCTCCCCGTGGAAGTAGGTCTGATTTGGCCGAACCACGTAAATTGGTGTGTCTTGTTACTTGCTTGATTTTACTATTTTCGTGCGTGTGATGTGACGTTTGGCATAACAAACTGGTATCAGAGCGAGGTTCGAAGCACCACATAGCGCAAAGCAGTTGGATAATCACTCGGAGGCCATTGGAGCAGCGTTTCGAAGGTTTGGTCGGATAAAACAATTGACGAAAATTCTTTTTGATCAGTGGGTCAGGTGTGGCTCTCGAAGACGATCACAGCGGTGTGTGGGTGGTCGGTTTTGGTCACTGGAATAGCACACACGATCGATTTGAATGTAGACGGGCGGAGGCGAACGACGGTTTGGGTTGTGTCAAATGTGATCGGATACACGTTTTGAGCACATGGTTCTCTACGTCTCGAAGAGACGATCACGGTGGTGGTCGGCTGGTCACCGGAAAACGTCTGACGCGCCCTCATGCGCCGGCGGAAGGGAGGCGCGTGAGATCTACTCGCGGGGTTGTTGCACGCGCGGCGGCGGGAGTTTCAGAGGCTAGGGCTGACGTCATTAGCGCTAGGGCTGACGTCGGCAAGCGGTCAGTGAGGATTCGGACCTGATTTTTTCAGGGGTTCAGTCCGGTTCCGAACTCGGTTCGACGTTCCGGATCCAATCCCAACTATACACAGAGAGAGAGAGAGAGAGATCTGATTGGGGAAATTGGCTGATTGGTGGCTAGAGTTACTTTGCAAAGAGACAATGTTTAACTCATTGCTGCAAAAACTGAATTTGGGTGATGAGGGGGAGATAATAAGGATAGAGGGGCTGGGGTTGTCAGTTGGAAGACAGGATTGACGGGCATAAATTGGGAAAATGACTTACCCCATTTTCGGTGATAAGTCATTTTCCGCCATTTGATCGAAAATATTTTACAAGGAAAATGTTTTACTTGTAATTTGTCCAACCAAACAGCAGAAAATGAGTAAAATGTTTAACAGGAAAATATTTTACTCTGAAACAAACGGAAAGTCACTACCGGATCGAAATAACAAAGCAGACGAAGGGCAAGAGTGGTAACGGAAAGTATGGACGAAACCAAGAATGAAAGCATTTTCTTTTAATATAGGAAGGATCAACGGGATTGGACAGTTCCACTTCTTTTTAGATTGTCAATACATGAGGCAAATGGTTCATGTAATGGACGTGACCATGATCAGCTCTCTTCTTCAGCCTGCCCCTGAGACGACATTTATCTTCTATTCGAAACAGCCGAAACATGTGCTAGAAAAAATGCTTTTTCCCCAGGCCTTGTATGGATCCTAAGTTATTATGCGGACGAAGTTATGCATTCTATGAATTCTTTCGAGTTATCATTGTCCATTTCCAAGTTATCCTAACTCTTACTGTTGTCCATGTTTTCAAAACAAGAGGGTTAGAGATGCATAGCGTGTTTCCAAATTAAGCAAAAGGGGTGAAAATTATGTATCATTAATTTCTATTGCAGTGTGCTGTGTCAAAATGTAATGGAGTTGGCTAAAGATTTGCTTTTCATGGCCAAAACTTGACAATAAAAAGTGAACTATTGGTAGTTCTCGGATTGCAATAGAAGCCAGCAAAAAACTCCCAGAACTGATTTCCCCATGTACTGTTTTATTGCATTGCATTGTATCGTAGACGTTTATCATAAGAATTTCATAAATCGCAAATAATAAAAATACACCGTAAATTTTAAGCCGACGGGCACGTGCGAAGCATGTGGGGACCCACCTAATATAGAAGTAAGAGCATAAAGAAGTCTAGAGCAATCATGCACGCCATAGAAAATTCTCTCCTGCCGACAATAGTCAAAAGCAAGTATGTACATATCTTTATAAAGATGCACAGAACCCGGAACCTGCTACGTGTACAATACTCTTGTGTACACCAAGACCTCGTTTGATTCGCGGATTGAAATAGATGAGATTAATAATCCTGGGATTGGTATCCTGGACTATTTATTCTGGTACTAATTTCATCCCTAATTCTACCCAATCCCATGTTTGATTCGCATGAGATTCTTTATGGGATAATTTTTTTAAATCAAAAATTTTTTTTTTAAAAAGAAAAGAGTTAAAATAAAGTTTTCTTAAAAAAATAGCAGGAAAAGTATTTTTTTTTAAATCACTTTTGAAAATTGTTTTTTTGAAAAACATTTACTTTGCAAAATAACAAAATTTTGAAAATATTTTTGGGTAACAAAACTAGTTTTTGAAAATGGTTTTTTTCAAAAATAATAATTTTGAAATTTTTTTTTAGAGCAATCACAATCTATTCAATATTTTTTAAATAAATTTTATTTCAGAGATATAATTTTTCAAAAAAGTTTTTGAAAACAATTTTAAAAAATTATATTTTTTTAGATAACTAATTATTTCCAAAAAAAATTAGAGATTTTATTAAAAACAGAGTAAAAAACTAAGTTTTTTAAAAAAAATTATTATTTCCAAATTATTATTTTTTAGATATTTTTTTTGGGAAAACATTTTTTGAAATTTTTTTTAAAAATAAAGTTTTTGAAACACGTTTTCTAAAAAATAAAAATAAAAAAACAATTTGAAAACATTTTTTTAGAAGAATTCCAAAATCATCCGAATATTTTCGAAAATAATCCATTCTGTGTTAAACTCACTCAATCCCACCTCCCCCTGTGATTGTATAGTACCCCCCATATAGGATAAAAATAGTACCGGGATTAATAATCCCGAGAGTCATTTGGGAACTAAACATGGAATAACTCATAAAGTGGTACAATTAGTCCTATCCCAGACAGTTAATCCACGAATCAAACGAGGCTCAAATGTACAACACTTCGTGTGGGACTATTTCATGGTCCCACACAACTTATCTGAGTTGTTTTATTTGTTCAAGATATTTTTTGAAGGGTCTCTGTAAAAAATCAGTTCAGCTGGGTATCGGTAAGTGTTTGATCTATCTGTTCTTTTTTAGGGCCGTATGATTACGAACTAAAAAAGAACGTATTGATCAAGCACCTACCAATATCAGGCTAAATTGATTTTTTAGAGCAACCCTTCAAAAAATATTTTGAACAACTTGACAGACTCGAAATAGTTTTATGGGACCTCAAAATGGGTGATACGTAAGTGTTGTATATTTAGTGTACACAAAAATGTTGTACCGCCTATTGCATTTTCCCAAAATAAAGAGAAGAAAATGAAGTAAGCCCACCTTTCTTGACCTAGTAAACCCACCTTTCTTGACCTTCCTCGAAACCACCCAAAACCATTTCCAGCTAATAACATAAAATCATTTTTTTTTAATATTAAAATAAACCAAAACTCCACCAGTAACTTAAGCAATACAACTTTGTAGGCTTGTAGCAAGGCAATTTTGAATGATCAAGAGCCAAGCAATCACCAGTTTTTTTTGGATTTGCAAGTGAGCACCAAATTGTCCACAATATCAAAGCTAGGTTCAAGTGGAATGCCGTGTCAGCATCAAGTGGTGTGCGTCATTCTATGTTTTAAGAGTAGTTAGATTCATGCCACCGGCGAGTGGTGTCTAGAGCTCTTAAACGTCTCGCACTGTATTTCGGAATCGAGTCTCACTTTCCCACCCCCTCATGTAATAGATAAAGAATGACAAATGATAAAAAAAAAAAAAAAGCTTCTTGCCACCTCAGCAATCCATGTGAGTGTGGATTGACCAATGTGAGTGATTTATATAACCAATCAAATGGCAGAGTGATGTGTATAATCAAATGGCAGTTGAGAACATGTGTAGATAGGATTCTCTCTTTTGTAGTCCACAGAAAATCGATCAAATGGAAAAGAAAGAAATTCATTCAGTTCCTTGAAAGTAGAATTTTTTCACTTGCTTCCTAAAAACTAAAATGGCAGCAGAGGCTATTCTTGGCGCAGTTGCCTCTGTAGCTGGACAATTAGCTGCAAATCAAATCATCAAAGAAAGTTATCGCTTGTCTCGAGTGAGAAAAGACCTCGAGTGGATTGAAATTGAGATGCGCCGCATTGAATCCTACTTAAAAGATGCTGAGTCCATCCGGGTGAAAAGCGTGGTAGTATCCAACTTCATAAGGGAAATTCGGAACCTTGCCTATGATGTGGAGGACATTATGGACACCTATTTTCCCCAGTTAATATCAAGTTGGAGCCGATGGAAGGGGCTTCTTGGTATCAGGCGCATGATAATTGGTCGTGATTTTTCTAAAGAGGTTGAAGACATCAAGGAAAGGGTTAAGGAGATCACAGAGGCTAGAAATCTTTTTGAAGCCGATGCAAGAAGCAGTAGCCTTGAAGTAGTTACAACGTATCCAAGACAAACTTTCCCTCACGTTGATGAACCAAACGTTGTTGGTATCAACACTATAATTGAAGATCTGAAGCAGAAAGTCCTCGACAAGGATTTACATCATCCCGTGGTGTCTATTACTGGAACGGCCGGTCTGGGAAAGACGACTCTTGCCAGGAAAGTTTACAACTCTGTTCGACAGCAATTTGACTGCGCAGCATGGATTTGTGTTTCTGAGCGCCCAGATGAACAAAAGCTTTTGCGAGACATCGCAGGACAGGTGGGCTTGGAAACGGAGAAGATGGAGCAGAATTTGGAGACCAATCTGTTCGAACTCTTGAGCACAAAAAGGTATGTGATAGTGATAGATGATATATGGCGTACCACCCCTTGGGATTCTTTAAAGATTCACCTTCCTACGAATTCCGAGAACGAGCGTCGAATAATACTCACTTCTCGGAATGAAGAGGTAGGTCTACACGTAGGTGGGCGGAAGTCTCTATTTAAGTTGCGACCCCTGGATAGGGAAACCAGTAGGGAACTTTTTTACAAAATGATTGTAGATGATCCACAAAATATAAGCAAAACACAATATTCCCCGCAACTAAAAAACTTCGGCGAGCAAATATTGGAAAAATGCGGTGGCTTGCCGCTAGCAATTTTGCTAGCAGCAGGTTTGCTAAGAGGGAGATCCGATAGTGCGTGGGAAGGAGTATTAGAGGGCATCCTGGGCATGGGTCAACATAATGACAAATGGTCCAATATCTTTGCCTTAAGTTACAAAGATTTGCCTCCATATCTGAAACCATGCTTTCTATATCTTGGACTTTTCCCAGAGGATTGTGAAATTGAGGCATTCGATTTGATTAACTCATGGGCAGCTGAGGGGTTTATAAGAGGTAGCGAAGTGAGAGAGGTTGAGGACGTCGGCTATGACTACCTAAATCAATTGATAGCAAGGAATTTGATTCAAGTTAGTCGAATGAGCTGGTTCAATGGAAGGGTTGCAAGTGTTCAAATTCATGATATTTTGCGTAGTCTTTGCATTCAGGAGGCTAGTGAAATTAATTTTTTTAACATTCATACTGATGCGGTGAATTGTCACAGTACCATCAAGGTACGTAGAGTTGCTATCCATGGTAGTCATATCAGCCAATACATTTCTTTGAATCCGCAAACTTCACACGTCCGTGCCATGTTGTGTTTTCATCGTGAAACCCAATGGGAGGGAAAGGATACCAAGAATCTTCTCCGAGATTCCAAATTTCTTCGATTGCTCAGAATTGAGAACAAATATATATCACTGCCCCTTTTAACTGAAATTTGCAATTTAAGGCAATTGACATACCTTAAATTGACAATCCGATCAGGATTGGGGGAACTGCCTCTTGAGATAAGGAATTTGAAAAGCTTGCTAACCTTGGATCTTCAAGAGTCAAGGGAGATCGAACACCTTCCTAATGTTATTTGGAGTATGAAGCAATTAAGACACATTCTCTTACCTCTGAATTGTAATACTCCAAAATACAATTTGGAACAAGTTCAATTTTCTGTAACAAATCTCCAAACCCTGAACGGGCTGCCTGGTTACTATTTCAAGGCAGATTGGTTGTACAAACTTACCAGTTTGAGAACACTGCGAGTCAATGACACGGACGAGTGCAAGGATATCATTGCGGTATTATCGGATGGGGAACCTGTATCGCACAAGCTTGAAAAGTTGTGGTTGTTCTCAAGCTTTCTGCATATGAAACCCACTTCTCTTAATTTGTCTCGATATGAGAATCTATTTAATATGCATTTGAATGGTATAATGATGACTGAGTTGCCCCAACATGATAAACTGCCTCCAAACCTTACCATACTTACCTTGACCGCCACACTGATTGAGAAGGACCCAATGGAGACCCTAAAGAAACTTCGAAAACTAAAGATCCTCCAATTGATGATGTATTCATACACGGGGAAGGAACTAGTTTGCTCTGGAGAACATGGTGACTTTCCTGAACTTGAAGTATTTCGAATTAAGAATTTGGAATGTATTGAGATGGTGGTAGTTGAGGAAGGAGGAATGCCAAGACTCAAGAATTTCAAGATCAGTAGAGACCGTTTTTGCTTCAAAATGCCAGAAACACGTATTCCTGATCGATTGAGGAATATAATCGTGAAGACTACCGAATATTGAGAAAGCCAGGTATGAATATTTTTCTCATTCGGTTATTTGTTATGATTCTGAAGCAATTGCAATTTACTCCTATACATATATGTTCCTACAAACTTGCTAACAATTCTCCTTAATTAGCATTTTCCCTGTACATTTCAAGCTAGGGAATTTATTTCCGCACTTCCTTTATCCAATGTACTTCTTTTTTAGTCTTTACCTACGTCAAATTAGAAGGGTGATCTATTTGAACCCATTCTTCTTCTCTGTAGCCCCATCTTCTCAATGCATGAGAGGAGTGATGGCAGCGGTGGGAAGAGTGGGTGATGGGTTGATGACCAATTGAACTTTCTGGTGGACGATAACAGTTGTGGCTTGAAACTTGTGGTCGGACGAGTGTTGAGTGCTTTGTTCTCTCATGGAGAAGGCAGAGTGTGTTGGCGACTTCGTTACCAGTATTGAAAAAACCACTTTATACCTTTATTCATTTACATTATGAAAAGTTGATTTTATATGTATAAAAAACTCCCAAAATTCCAGTGCCCACACTGGCCCATATGTACATCCGCCACTGGAGGGAGGAAATACTTTTTTCGGTGGAAGACAAGTAGTTTTAATTTTTTTTTTGTTACAAATTAATAGCATGTGCTCCAGTAGCAACACATTTTTTATGAATTATAGAACATCCTTGAGAGTTATAGACAATGAACTAACTCTATTTTTCCCTTTTGTCTCACAGGTATATCAATAAGGTGCATGCTGAAGTTAAGGGCTCTTGGTCCTTATCTGCAACCTGCTTATTCAGCAAAGTTCTTCTGCTCTATTTTTGTGTGGGACATATTTGATAATTGTTTGCTTGATTTGTTCTATTAACTAGGGAATGCCCATGGCGCGAAATAATTTGATCCTAACCTAATAAACCACAATTCTGCTATTTACTAGTGCAAATAGAATTTTGATTTGGAAATTTTTCAAAATGCTCCCCAAACTTTACACTCAATGTCTCATCACCCCCAAACTTTCAAAAAAATCAATTTTACTCGTCTTTATCTCCGTCATTCAAACTTGCTTCTTCCGTCTCAATCCGTTGACTCACTAACGGGATTTGACGACGTGGACCATTTTCTCCATTAGTGGGCGAGTCATACGATACGATGACATGGCCTGATTTGGGGGAAACTCATCAACACCATCAATCAAAGACTAAACCCCACTCAATTAAACAAATTAAGAACTAAACTACACCTAATTCAAATGGTTTCTGAGATTGAACAATGAGAAAAAAAAAAACCGATTGTCTAAAACACATTAAACTCATCAACTCCATCAATCAAAGACCAAACATTTCTCTTTTCAATCTCCAAACAAAGTCTAAAAGATTTCTATGATCTTCATGTCCTACAGCGTAACACGAGAATCGTTTTTATTGTATCCATCGATTATATCAGCGAGGTTGTCGTCATCGCCGGTGATTGAAACCAAAATATCCAGATCTTTACATGGCAATTTACAACGAAAAAAATGCGGTGAATACCACTTTAAACATGTCCAAATTCTTTGGAGTCTTTCAATGCAAGAGAATATTTAATTGTTTCACTTTTGAAGACATTTTTTCTCACTATTCACAGACGGGTTTCCTCCTTTCCCTAGTCTTGTGGGCAATTTCACGAACACGTAGTAGGCGTTTTAATATGTTCACCAAATACATTAAAACGAGGAAACATCTATCGAAGTTGAAAGCAAAACGCACCTAATGAGATGGGTTTTTTTACCCAATAAGTCGTTGATGTTGAAGTTCATCTGGAGAACTAGCTTTGCAATTCTAGAGTCAAGCTCATTTTTTCGCTCCAGACGTTGCAAGAAGAATGCCGCAACTAGCAAATCATTTTGGTGAACCGACTGTTTGAGAGAGAGAGAGAGAGAGAGAGAGATGGGTCTGATCATGGAGGCAGATTTTTGCCGATCAGGGGTGTGAGAGAAATGAGTGTGCTCATGATTCATGAGTGGGTTTCAATCGGTGCCGGCCCCGGCATTTGGGTTGCCCTAGCCCGGCCTTAAGCTTGGTTGCCCTCTTAGTATTAAGTACTTCCTTCGTCCCAAATTGTTTGTCCTTGTCGGGAAATCATTAGAAATTAGTTACACCAATTTTTTGGGGAATAATGTACTTTTGAGAATGTTTTACACCAATTTTTTTATGCTCAACAACTTTATGAATTTTGCAGTTCAAAAAAAAAAAACACGTTATGAATTTTGAATGAGACATTTTTTTCTACATAAAAAAGGCTCAATGTTACACACACCCCTTTTTTTTTTTGTTTTGTCATTCACTCCGTTAACTTAAAAACACTGAAAAGAAATTATATATCGGAGGCCTGATATCAAAGATGTCCGTGAAGGTAAACATATCAAACATAGTATCATAGTTTCGTAATTACAATACAATAAACTAGAAAAAATATTTATACAACTAGAAAAAAAATTGAATCAAACATATCAAAGTACTGCTCATATTTGTGTTTTTTCTAACTAATTAGGTTATCAACTTTACTCTAGTAAAAATACTATTTCAACAATAAAAGTCATTGATTTTAAATCTTTTTATCAAAGTTTGTTGAGTAGAAACAAATTATTTTTGTTTATTATCGTCAACAAATATTTATTTGGAAACTCGATTTGAAAAGTTAGAACACTTGTAAGAACATATATGATTTGCAAAGGATATGAACATTGAACTCTACAACCACTAAAGCATAACTATGATAGATCAACTGTCGTAAACCAAAAAATATTTATGGTGTAAGAGTTATTTTTATCTACAATGGATAAAAAAAAATAAGAAAAAAAGTTAATTAGCCAAAAATGCAAACTAATAAACATTTATGGTGTAAGAATTATTTTTATATACAATAGATAAAAAAAAAATAAGACAAAAAGTTCATTTGGCCAAAAACGCATCTAGGGGGATTTGAACCCTGCCCAATTAGATTTCCTTAGCCTGCCCTGACCAACGCTGCTAGCAACACAATTGTTTTAAAAACCAGAATAATTTATATATAATATTTACATCTTCGGGGATTTTTTTTTTTTGGGTTGCCCAAGCCCGGAGGCTTGCGGGGCTTACCCCGGGACCGGCCCTGGTTTCAATTAAGACAGAAAAAAAATCTGGGTGACGGAGAGAGATGGGTTTAACGGTCTTTTTCACTGTTAATATCCATGTCATCAAATCCCGTTAGTGAGAGCATCTCTCGTGCACTACCTAAAAAATATTGAGAGCTTTTTTGAGAAGGACATAGTATATGGGTTATTCATGCAATAAGAACATCAACTTTTCCTTTAATGCCAACAGGACATTTGGGCAATAGGTGACAAAAATACCCTCGGGAAGGGCCTTGTTTGGCTAACACAAAATGAAATTTTTCGTTTTATTTCATATCTGACTGCGCAGATAATGTAATCTGTTGACCCTCCGGGAAGGGCCTTGTTTGGCTAACCCAGAAAATGATTTTTTCATTTTTTTTCAGATATGGTTGCGCAGATAACATTATCTATTAACAGAGAAATATGTTTTTTTTGGTATTTTTTTTCCGATTAGCACATATACTATTATCTGTTGATTTTTTCCAACATACAGAAAATTAATCGCACAAATACCATTATCTATTGATTTTTTTAAGCGAATATGTAGAGAATTGATTAGAATAAATATCCTTACTAGTTTGTTTTACTTGTTGCCAATAACAACAACAGATTACCCAATATATATAGATCTGTATCATGCCTGCAAAGAAGATATATATGGTAGTCTGTTGCAATATGGCCTCAGTTTCATTCCAATAACAGCAACAGATTACCAAATATGTGTAGATCTGTATCATGTCAGTAAAGCAGACATATATGGTAGTCTGTTGCAATCTGGCTCATGCCAACAAAGCAGACATATATGGTAGTCTGTTGCAATATGGCTCATGCCAGCAAAACAGACATATATGGTAGTCTGTTGCAATCTGGCCTCTACTTCATGCCAATAACAGCAACAGATTACCAAATATGTGTAGATCTGTATCATGTCAGCAAAGTAGACATATACGGTAGTCTGTTGCAATTAGGCCTCTGTTTCATTCCAATAATAGCGACAGATTACCAAATATGTGTAAATTTGTACTCTGTATCATGTCAGCAAAAGAAACATCTATGGTAATCTATTGCAATCTGGCATCTGTTTCATGCTAATAACAGCTACAGATCACCAAATATGTGTAAATTTGTAGTCTGCATTAGGGGTGAGCAAAGATCCGATCAACCCGCCAAACCCGCCCGACCCGAACGCATTCGGACGGGTTTAAGTATAGCCATCGGGCGGGTACCGGTCAGATCTGTGAGATTTTAATAAGTTTCGGCCGGATACAGGTTCTACTCAATCGAACCCGTCTCACCCGACCCGATCCTACTATTTATTCAATAGATGCTCAAAGTGATCTACACGTGTAATGATCTCCAGCAACTCAGCCCAATCCCAGCCGTTTATTTACCCAGATGACCTAATCCCTCTCTTATATTCACAGCAGCCACCAACCCTGACCTTCTCCTGCGTAAATTGGAGGCTACCGATCCGCCTCCATCCACCTCCATGGCCAGAGCTTTAACCCTAAACTTTCCTCACTCAGCCGCATATTCTTTCTCCCATCTCTCTCTCTCTCTAGATCTCAAAAATCAGAGGAATGTTACCCAGCCAACATCTCGCCGTTGCTGCCTTTCTTCGACCGCTCACATAGTCGCCATTGTAGCCGTCGCTGCCTTTCGTCTATCTCCTATCGCTGTCGTCGTTTGCACTTAGATCTGTCTCTCTCTCATGGTGATGTGCCACTGGCTTTCTTGCTAGAAAGTAGAAACCCACCATTTTGTCAAGATCTAATTTTTGGAGAGAAAACGTGTAAGATTGACTCATTCTTTACAAATTACAAGCAAAATTTTGATGTTTTTCAAAGATCTAGAGTTAGGTTGCAGAATATGTTGTTTTGGAAGTCAACATCTTCTCTTCGATTTCTGTTTCTCTCTTATTACACCATGATTTGCTGATTTTTTTTCCCTCTTTGCTAGTGCCTGGTGTTAGCACAATGGTGGCCCAAATTGACAGAGCCGACCGACCCGATCCGACAATCTGATAATCATTTTCGGGCGGGGTTTCTAGGATAGTCGGTCAGTCTCGGGTCCATAAATATCTAACCCGACAGAATCGGGTCGGGTGGGTACCAAACCCGACCCGATACGACCCGTGCTCACCTTTACACTGCATCATGCCAGCAAAGCAGACATATATGGTAGTCTGTGTTAGTCTAGTATTATTTCTCAAAATCTATTTTATTTCGGATTAAAAAATAAAATATTTATGAGCATAGTTTTTTTAGAGGTATTGACACCCAAATTAAAGAACTAATTAGAGTTGTGTTGGCTAAACACATGAGGCCGGGAAAAACACAAATGTATTTTTTTATTAACTATCTTTTTAATAAAATAGCGTTGCGCCCGTTCAAAACAATTCCTCTAAGGCTTCATATAAATGGCACACCCATTCTTACAACCAACATACTTGATTAAACCAAATTGCAAGAATGATAAGGGCTATTTTGGCCAAAGTAGAAAAGCAATCTTTTTGCTTTTTGCTTTTTTCTGGAAAAAAGCCAAAACCAAAAAGTGGATTGGTTTGGCCACTTTTGTATTTTTTGCTTTTCACCTCTCAAATTGTAATTGCTTTTTTGGTTGCTTTTTGCTTATTGCAAAGTTGCTTATTTAAGTTAAATCTTGTGACTTCTTGAAATCCAAAAAAAGAAAAAAACATGCTTTTCTATTTTGGCCAAAATTGGCCTAAGTCACTCGGTTTTCTTTTTCTTTTTTGGACCAAGGCATCCGATTTTTGTAAATGCACACCAAAATCACCAAAAAAAGAAAAAAAGAAAAAGAAAATAAAGTTTAACAAACAAAGGGAAAAAAAATACTACTCCCTCCGTCCGAATTTGTTGGTTCATTTTGGGGATTCCAACTTTTTTTCCATTACTTCTTTTCCACTACTTTTTATGGACTTTTTTCATACTTTACTCTTTAACTCTTGGAAATGGACAAACATTTTCGGACTTGAAAAAGTATGTTTGTAGACCAATGAATCCGGACGGAGGGAATACTAAACAGAACAATATGCCATTTACGGAAGAAATGAACCAAGACAGGCTTTTGTTCCTTGAAGAAACTGAACCGAGACTTGTATACACATTTGATAGGTTCAAATTTCTATTGGTGAATGAAGCTGGAATTGTAGTTTCTTTCTAGTCGGCATCCACCTGGTCAACATTAGAATTTATGGATCACCATATGAGAGTTGGTTATTTCCTGTCCGAAATTCCTGCAAAAACACAACCCACAAATCACTTCTCAACAATCGAAATCAAACCCAAGTCACGGTGGAGGATAAATCCATCCACTCCGGTGAGAGACTGGGCAAGTTCAATATCTCCGTCGACGGTAAGAGAACTCTGGCGAAGTTCACGGTGGAGGATAGCTGCATCGCCCATATCCAGGGGTCGTTGCCTCTTTCTTGAGCCAACTTTGTCCGTTTGAAAATGCCGTCCGCCATCGTCTCCGAGCCCTTACTAGAGCCGATCAAATGTTTGATCGATGCTGATGTCAGAGAGAGAGACTGAGAGAGAGAGAGAGAGAGTGTGACGGCGGCTGGTGAGGCGACTTTTAAAGAGGAACACGTCGGGGTGTTTCACTGTGGTTCACCAGATGTCTTGTTTGTTTACCTTTTATGCCAGAGAGAGAAGGATATTTTTGTCCATATTTGGACTTCTAGCTGGAATATTTACAATCAGATGGATTGGGCACATTTAAAAAATGTACACTGGGCTACGAACCCATTAAGCCACTAAAAGTGGCCTCTATCCCAATTTTCTGTAAAATATTTGCTAAAGTGTACACCTAAACATATGTGGGGCCCTATTTGAGCATCTCTAGTGCACTACCTAAACAATGTTTGAGCATCTCTAGTTCACTACCTAAAAAATGTTTGCTAAAGTATACACCTAAGCATATATGGGGCCCTATTTTATGTGCAAAGAACTTAGTTAGCTAGCTAAGGAGGAATGCACTTTAATGAGCTACCTATATATGTTTATTCTCTCTCACTCTCTCTCCCTGGTCCCACAAAACTTCCCCTCTCTCTCCCCCTTCTCTCTCTCCCCCTTCTCTCTCCCTAAGTCTATCCCCAAATTTAAGTAGTGACTTGGGGCACTTTAGGGAGTGAGGAGTGCCATCTAGGATTTAAGAGAGTCAATTTTTGTGTACTAGAGATCATTTTTTGAGTTTTTCTTAGTAATTAACTAGGAAGGGCACTTTGGGGTATTCTTTTATGTAGTGCATTAGAGATGCCCTGAGTTACTCCCTCTGTTCCTAAATAATAGCCTCACTTTCTCTCTCTTGCCTTTTTTTCAATTGAAAAATGAAATACTTCTGTATATCATTTTTCTAATTTTTTCACACAGTGCAAAAAAAATTCGAAAAATGTTACACGGAAATACTTCATTTGTTGATTTGAAAAACGACATGATTTTTCGTAGTGGACTGTTATTTAGGAACGGAGGGAGTAACAAGTTGAGACGGAAGGAGTAAGTTTGAATAACGGAGACAAAGTTTGGGAGTAAAATTGATGTTTTTGAAAGTTTAGGGGGTGATGAGATATTGAGTGTAAAGTTTGAGGGGCATTTTGAAATTCTCCCTTTTGATTTTTACTAATAAGAGTATAAGGTGTTGAAAACATACGTACACACAGAAAACACCTCTCCCCCTCAAGGTGTTGAAAACAAATGTTTACAGCCATGCAAAACTATCAAATTACTGAACTCCATTTTCTTGCACATTGTCCAAATTGACTCCTGCTTACGACCTTAACTTCCATTGAAAATGGTTACCCGAGGCGTAGGGCAATGTACGTTGTAGCACAATAACCCGGTAAGACCGGGGTCGATTTTCATAGGGACTGAATGTGACCGGCATGAGATTGGCTTGCGGTGAGATTTTGGCGTTAAGACGGCCAACTTTTAAAGTGGATTTGATTGGTGGTATCTCTCTCTACTTCTAATAAGCTAGAAAATAAAGTTTTACAACTAATCTAAAGGCGGCATGGTCTAGGGGTCACCCCATCCATAACCTAGGCCAATTGATTTCTTCTCAAGTTAACTCAAATGAGAATCGTGAACATCACGTTCCCATTCGGAAGGTTTAATAACTGTAATCATAATTTGACAAGAAAACGAGTTTGTTAATGGATTAAACCCTTTGAAGCATTTTATCAAACATGTAGAGTGCCATAACTCTAAGCATCACATGTGCCATGTTAATGTTTACATGTGATCAAAGAGATTAACTAACAATATTTTGGATCACAAAAATCATTAAAATGAAAATACAAAGGCTTGAGATTTATATAAACCAAGAGAAGTTAAGCAATATTAATGAAGAACAAAGTACCATAAACTAATTATCAAAGGCTTCAATCTAGAGAAAAGGGAGAGCAAACTCAAAAGGGAGGTAGAGAGAGTGAGAATGTTAGATAACCCTAAGAATTTGAGTTTTTGGCTTATAAAGCCCCAAAAAGTCATGCCAAACTATTACAAAAATGCCCTCGTATATTTTTTTATTGGGCATAAAAATTACAGAAAAATGCAGCAGCTATCGGTAGCAGTATGTGTAATGCTACCAGTAGCTACCTTAAATCCTGCACTCTGAAAACTAGCTACCAGTAGCAGTATGTGTATTGCTGCTGGTAGCAACTGGGCATTCTCCTGCCTTCTTTCGTTTGATCTTTTCTTGGTCTTTTGGCTTCCCAAGTCTCGTCCAATGTTCATTTCTTGACTTCCGGGACTCAGTGGCGGAGTGCCACGTGACCTTGGGTACTCGGGTACCCATTGGTTCATCCATGGCGGCAAAACACGCCTTATTCCTTGGTTTCTCCTGAAACTACCAAAAAGATTTTTGCCGCCTTATTCCTTGGTTTCTCCTGAAACTACCAAAAAGACTACTACGCACAATATCATTCAATTAATGCTATAAAATGCATGCGTGTGTGACGAAAATGAGCAAGATAAGCCCGTATTTAACACTTTTGGGGGCTTATCAACTCCTGCCAACATTCCTACATTACGCTACAGTATGGATGTGTAGTATTTTTTTTGTGTTGTATTGGAACTGTATGAATGTGTTTGGGTGAACTCGCTTGGAAACGGTAATTCCTCAGTTTAGGCACGAGCAATTACTAGTCAAAATGCATTATGAATTGGTTTTTTTTTTTTTTACCTTAAACGTAAAATGAGAACGTCAAAGTACCTCAACTGTAGATTTAAATTGTGCCTTCATGGTGTGATTTGGAGAGTAGATTTTACAGAAATACATTTTAGAATCTTGGTGCCAAACACCTAGAATACAAAAAATGGATAACGCATAACTAAGAATGAAGTTGCCAAACGGCTCCTAGGTAGGGGAAAATGCTTTTTTTGACTCCTCAATTTTCTTTTTTTTCTCATTTTGGTTAACTAAAAGAGCTGCAAAATGTAAATTACGTTGGTGCAAATATCGTATAATCGATGGAAGTGGATGAAACCAAAGAAAATAAATGGTTGCTTCAAGGTGCATTATATTATCGCTGTCCTTAAGACGATATTTGCCGCCATAAATTCGAGTGAATTTGGTGTGCGTGTTAACATCGAATTCTACTCCAAGATACAATGAAACCCAATTCCAATTGACTGTATGTTCAACTGCGTCAAGCGCAGATGAGGAAAACCAGAAGGATTTTTCGAGCCACCAATAATGAATATGAAGAGAACAAGTTCTAGCGAGAGAGACCAATTGATCGCATACATCTTTTGGTGAAATCCTTAGCCTTTGAATAGGCACATATATGTGACCGTTGGCAAATAGTCACATCCGTTCGTTTAAACCCAATGGCCATGTCTATTCATTAAAACGAATAAACAGACTTCTTGGTTTAAATCCCTTCACCAATTTCAACCTTTAGTACTCACTGTTTAATTTGGAAATGTCCTAATATTTTGTACATACTTCTCAAACACTACTCATGTTGTTTGCATATATCTCCAAAACGCTCTACAGATTTATAATACATCCTTGCAATAATTCAAAACATTAAAAATATAAAAAAACAAAGTACAAAAAGGTAAAAAAAAAAAAAAATGAGGCTCCCAAACACTGGGAAACTAAAGAGGGGGGCAGTTTTTGTTAAAAATAAAAATAAAATACAATTTGTATATATATTATTTATGTCAGGAATCTGCACACATGTAAGGTGTAGCTTAATGGTAAGGTGTATCCTTTATAAACTTGAGGTCTTGTGTTCAAGTCTCATGACTTTACTTTTTGCATACTTTTTGGACCAATTAACATACCAAAACTAAAGCTACCAGCACCAAATAAGTTGCTCTTGGGATCGGAACCTTGATCACCAGGTTCCCAAAAAATTTCCTTCCCACTAGACCAACACCACTAATAGTAAAAGAAATACAGAAAACTGTTATATGTTATAAAACTATTGTGATGATAATTATTCTCCCGAATATCTTTTTTCTGAAAGAATTTTCTCTCTTCTGAAATTTGGTTTAGAATCAATCTTAGGCGATTTTTTAGATTTAAAAACATGTCCAGTTTCAATTTGATAGAATTTTACACTATGGATGATTAATGTATATGAAGACAAGTTCTTTTTATTGCTATTATATATAATTGATTTTAGGACACGTGTAGTTTTTCACATTATTGATATTGATATTTTTGGGTGCCACCCCCACCTTTAAATCCGTGTTTTGTCACTGCTCTCAAACACCAAGTCTACTGACGGTCTCTGAATCCCCTGTTGAAACAAACATCATGAAGTAATCTTTGACGAATTCCTTCGAACATTCTGGTCTTATCTTCCCGATTAGGTACTCATGCATAGATGACTTGGTCGATGCTCTCGGATAGAAGGGCAGTTTTGAATGTATGCAATATTGGTTTTGGACGACGGGAGTATGTGGAAGGCAGTAAGAAAATTGAGCATTTGAAATAGGGGATCAGCTCACCTCGTACCTTTATCCACCAAACCCCTCAATAGTTTGAGCCTTGTCATGGGCCCACAACAGTGGTCCAAGTAGTTTATCTCTTCTTCCCACTTAGTAGACCATTTGTGAAGAAAATCAGCTTGATCAGTTATCAATAAGTAGATAAACAGATTACACAAAATGGACAATTCATGTTGAAAATCACGCTAACTGTAAAGTTTATACAAAATGTTCACGGATCTACTTATAACCGATCAAGCCTATTTTTGATGCGTACATTGTTCTCAAAGGGAAGTACTTGATGAACGATTCGGATCAATTTTGTGAACCCATGATGGGTCCCCAAAAATTGAAGTTTTGGAGGAGTTTGGTGGATAAGGGTAACGAGGTGAGCTAATCCCATGATGTTGAAGATGTCTATGTTCGAGCTCCACTGTACCTGAACTTTGGAACTACGGCTCTGCCAAGTCTCTTGCAGGTGTACTGCGAATCGGAGGCTTCTCACTACATGGGCGATTGACAGTATTCGGATACCATGTTGAAAAAAACAACTCAAATTTAGCTTGAGCCTCGACGAATTCCCTCAGACATTCCTGTCCTAATTTCCTTATTAGGGACTGATCAATGGCTTGATAAATGTTGCCAATCAAAATAACAGAAAAATGACTTGATAAATGTTCACAGACTGAAGGATATTTTTGAACATACACAGTAGTACTGGCACGTCCCGACATTTAGGTTCTGTAGATACGCAACTGTTTGTTACAAGTTGGTTCCAGAAACAATACACCAAATGAGTACATGTCAACGTTCGGATCTTAATAGTCATAGGACTTTGAAATAGAGCCACTGCCTGCGATTCTATTGTATGTAGTCTCGTGTTGGGAAGCATAACTTTCACAACCCAATTCTGGTTCCGATAAGACATTAAATGGCCCAATGTAGCAGGACATGAGTTCTTGCTCTGCATCTGGATGGAGGTATTTTATTCCATACGTATAATTGTAGGTACTCTGATCTACGTAGTGTTAATAATTTCAAGTCCAAATTTGAGTACATCGGATTATGATTTGCTGTAATCCGACCATTATAAGCTTCGAGGTAAGGCAGTAAACCGGTCTTTTTGGGTACCGGATTTTAACAGAAAAGGGAGCCTATTAAGGTAGGATTATTATGAAAGTCAAAGTCAACTCAATCAAATGGACGGTTTCAATCAGCCAAACCTAGGTTCGTATGATTTTTGGTTCTGAAAACTGAATATTTTTTTTGAGTGGATGACTCAAAATAATTGAACTCAAAGACTCATTTGGCTTGGTTTGTGTCTCAAAATAGTTGACTTTTACTTGGCCATATTGCAACCCAAGTCTTAATGTACAACCTAGTTAGTACTACCGGCACATATTGATTTTACATATATAACTTAGAGATTATTCAGTGCTCTTAGGGCAGCGACCCAGGCTCCCTCCTCACCACATATTGGTGGGACTAGGTGTCCATGTAGTAGTGCCCTACCATATTGGGTTGTAGGGCACCTTGGTGGGCTCCACTTATCACCAAGATCCGAATCTTACAATTTATAGAGTTCATTGATCATTTTAATTGTTCAAAACATAAAGTTCAATGTAAATTCGTAGGCAAATGATTTAGGTAAATTTGTCTTACAATTTATTCTTTAAAGTTCAAAGAGAGAAAATATGTGCGTTCCAGTCCTCTACATGCCACCCCTCCTTTGAGTTTCACTAGTATAACTGTGCAACAGAAAACTACCAAAGGAGTATCCAATTAATGTCGTAAATTAGAGTAACATTTTACGGTTAGCCTAATATTTTTCAAGAATGATACGTAACAAATCATACCAAATCGCATATATAACATGTTCATTTTTATTGGTATCTGTACTCCGTCCTCGTAACATCAACCACTGAGTGTGTATAAACATGAAATGGATTTGAGGAATTCATTAATCAACCCTTTGTGTAACGTAAATTTGTTTTGGAGTTTTTTTTATCATCCAAAACAATGTCGTTTTAGATGGAAGAAATAACTCCAAAATGATGCCATTTTGGAATAAATGCGTGGACGAAATCTTGGGAATAGTATCACCCTCCACGCTTTATATATATGGATAAGGATATGGATGTTCTGAAAGGCAATTTAGGTTTGTAATTGCTGTTGTAATCGGGTACAGTTATAAAGTGTTGTTAATAGCAGAATACACATTACAAGTATTCAGTACACCGTTCAAAATTATCATATAATGCGGAAAACTTGATGGATGGTGTTAAAATCAGCCAAATTATTTTAGGATTGTGTAAAAATTAGAGACCCTTACCTGGAGAAATCTTGATTGGACCCTATTACAATTTTTACTCGGAGTCTGTGGATGGCTCTGAGAATGATGGACATATCATTGCCCATGGTTGAATCAAATCGGAAATACGAAAGGTCTGTTCACCAATTGTAACCTCACTATCGAAAGAGATGATGACAAAGTACCTAAAACATCCGGGTGCTATTTTCCCGATTAGGTATGGATCAATGACCTCGTTGATAGTTCCTCTCTTGATGCATTTGATGAACCATGGAATTAACCAACCCTTGTCCATACGAGGTTTCTTAGCACACAATATGTAACGCCCCAAATTTCTTGAACATAATTTAAATACATAAATCCACGTGGTAAGTCAAAAAATCCACGGTCAACGTTAGACAAATCTTCCAAGGTCAATATAGTTACATCGTAAATCGACCGAATACCCATACCCATGAAATAAGTACTTTAGTTTAACTTGTTATTACAAATCCGAGTCAAAAGAAATGAATCAATTAGAGTTACACAATCATCTCTTTCAAAATGAAATATAAGTTCAAAGATGATGCCATAACTCTCCATGCTAGCTTTTAAAAATATCAAAGCATGCGCACACGTCACGCACTCCAAGTCATGCTCCATGTTGTGTACCTGAAATGATTAGGGTGAGCTCACTAGCCCAGTAGGAAAAGTCTACCAAAACTAAACATAATGAAATACAAGTGTGTGAAGACGGTGAGAGGATAAAATCATGTAACACTGCTCAATGTTCCAAGTGAAGTAAACCAGTCGAATCCAGACTCACAAATTCATAGGGTTAGTGATTTCCATCAAGAGTATTCAATACGTGCCCACACCTACCCCTCCATTCGTTCGTGTCCAATTTATCGTATCCTTGTGTCACACTTTCGTTTAATCAATTCTTTAGTAATTCCTCGCGACACGTCCATAGGACGGCCCGAGTATCAATTCTGGGCTACCATATAGGTCCCGTATCCCTCGCGACACGCCCATAGGACGGCCCGAGTATCATCTTCCCCTTGGCCAAGGCATAACCCTCGTGAACGTCTATAGGACGAACCGAGTATCAAACCTAGTGACACGTCCCAATGACGGCCCTAGTATCACAATTTCATGTTCTCACTTTCAGTTTATAGTACATAAGCCACGTGTTCGTGTCATTGTGTCACCCATACCCCGCGAAATTAGTTCAATCCACAACTCTCGTCTAGTTCGATCAAATAGACACACTTCGCGTGAAACGTAAGGTTAATCAATCATAGAAACCCAACAAATCTATAATTGTACGAGCAAATAAGTCCGGAATAATTATTGGAACAAGAAACGAGGCTCGGGGGGGTGGGTGGGTTATACCAAGCAAAAGCCCGAAGAAATCAAAGGAATCACAAAACATGATTTTTGGCCAAAAAGGCCATTTGTATCGATACACATCAAGGGTGTATCGATACACCTGGCTCAATTTCTGAACAGACGATCCTGTATTGATACAAGCCCCTTAGTATCGATACAGATGATGATCCTGTATCGATACCAAGCCCCTTTGTATCGATACAGACTAGTTACGAGCAGATTTTACAGCTTTTCGGGATTTCCAAGGGAGTTCAAAACAACACAACCCAAGTAATTTTTCAACATAAATGGCAACATTAAGACTATATAACAACAACTTCATGAAGAAATTCACTCATTTACAAGATCAAACACAAACCCCACCCAAAGTGACTAGAAATGGGTTTTTCAAGGGATTTTCAAGGAATGAAAAGGGATGGATCAAATGGGGCTCAATTCCCACACAAGCACTTGAAAACATTTAGTAATGATAGAGATTTCCCTACCTCAAAGAGATTTGAGCTTCAAGTGAGTTGGAAGACGAACCCTAGCTTTCCAAGAAAACCCAACCGGAACTTTTCTCAACACCGGAGTGAACGAACACCATCAACGCATAGCTTGCGAGATTTCCCGAAGGTTTTGTGAAGGGGTTAAGGTTGGAGTGTGAGATTTTTTTGAGGTTTGGTGGAAGGCTTAATGAAGAAAACAATGGAGGAGGAAGAGAGAGATGGAGGAACGTCTGGGGAAGGAGAGGGGGAGAAATGGGTGTGTGTGTGTGTCCCCTCTCTCACCACATGCACCCTTAAAGCAAAGGGGAAATTACACCCTTAGTCCAAATGTGACTCGTGTAATGCGATTAAGTCCTTATCCACACACAACACCTCATAACCCAACACTTAAGCATTTTAATTAATTCCTCATGTTTCCCCCCAACATTATTTCCGGAAAAATAACATAATTTTACGGGTCTCTACACAATACCTCGAACAGCACGGCACCAAATGAGAACACGTCTGATTTCTTTGTAACTTTTCTGTAACGAGTGTACTCGGGGTCGAAATACCCAATTGTGCCGCGTATTGTATCTGTTTCCAAGCCCTCAATTCCGAAGCCAGGGGGAATCGGTAAAGAAAGTTCAAAACCAGCAACTTTCGCAACCCATTTATCGTCCAAAAGAATGTTAGATGGCTTAATGTGGCGGTGGATGAATTGTTGCTCTACGTTCGTATGGAGGTATTCAAGTCCGCGTGCAATATCAATGCAAATGTCAAGCCGCTTTTTCCAAGGAAGCGGATCGTTATCAGTTCCCCATAGATGACTTCTCAATGTCCCATTGACTGCGCACTTGTACACAAGAATCAACTCATGCTTCTCATAACAGAATCCTATCAAAAAGACTATGTTAGGGTGAGGAGTCAGAGATTGTACCTGAATCTCGGCACTAACTTCTTTGGTGAGTTCCGAGCCAAACTGTTTGAAGTCATACCGTTTGATCGCAACCTCAAGAGTTCCCCCCAACATACATCGCTTGTATAATCCAAACCCACTGTCTCTCTCAATCCCAAGATACTCATCAAAATCATTCGTGGTAGCGCGAATCTCTTTAAGCAAGAAACGACGGTATCCTGATTCCACCTCTTTAAGAGAGAAACGGCGGTATCCCAATTGGGTAAGTTTATCTGAAAGTGGTTTCAGAAACGAATGCTTTGATGATCCTCTATCGTTTCTCCAGGTAAGTTTATCTGAAAGTGGTTTCATAAATGAATGCTTTGATAATCCTTCACCATCTCTCCACCAACGACTTATGCCTTTAGGCAGAAGTTTTATGCCCTGAAACGCCTTTATGATAGTTCCCTGCGATCTTCCCTTACGCTCTTGCGACGCTAATGCAATCTCAAGGATCTCCACCACTTCAGACATTGTAGGCCTTTCGTTTGGTTGAGTATGTAAACACTTCTTTGCAAGTTCGGCAAAGTACTTAAGACTATGTGGTGTTGTTTCTCCATTCAGAGAGGGATCAATGATTTGGTCAAGCTTTCCCTTTTCCATGTACATTTTCGCCCAAAGAATTAAACTGCTTTCCTCCTCCTCCAGTCTATCATCTACTGGTGGCCGACCACAAAAAACTTCGAACAACACTACGCCGAAGGCATAAATATCAGATTTCTTGGTTAGTCGCTTGGTGTAGAAATAATTTGGATCCAAATATCCAAATGTTCCTTTGACGTTTGTGCTAACATGGGTTGCTGTATGGCTTGTAATGCTTTTAGATAACCCGTGTACCTTTCACATCTCGGTGTATGATACCTTGTTTGGTACCATTATGAAGATAGTCAAGTCCACGTGCGGCATCAAGGCAAATGTTAAGCCTTTTCACCCATGTTAAATGAGATACAATTTCACCACTTTCTTCTGTTTTATAAAGATGACTAGCAAGAGTCCCACAAGCTATGTACTCGTAAACAAGAATCATCTCATGTCTCTCATCGCAATAGCCGATGAGCGAAACAAGATGAGTATGCCGGAACTTTGAAAGCAACTTTACCTCTGTCCAAAACTCTTGAGCTCCTTGCTTGGACTCGGCATTCAACCGCTTTATGGCAACAACAGCGGTTGTAGCACCGTGGCTAATCAATCCTTTGTATACCTTACCGAATCCCCCAGTTCCAATCACTAATGCATAATCAAAGTCGTTAGTTGCTGTTAGTAATTCATCCAGTGAAAAGCGACGGCTAGATCCCGCCACTTGAATCCAGCCAGTATCAGTTGCATTCTCCATCTCTAAAGAGCGGGGGTCAGTGGACGAGGCTTCCCCTTCACCAAAGCGATCCCGAGATAGCAGGGAAGGCGTAATCTCATCCATATCTCCTAGGAGGTGACTTCCGTGACTGGAATCGGCACCACTAGGATTGTTAATGGCAATTGGGTATTGTTCGAAATCCTTCATCGCGCTCCAAAATTCTGCAGAATGGACGGAGATTACTAGAACAGGCACGGGGATGTGGTCAAATTAAATTTTTTATGTTCACCAATTCTGACCTTACTTGAAGGTTTTTTGAATGGCAACCTTATTTAAAGCTTGATAAGGTCAACCTTCTACTTGAGAAATTACTGTAGGGACTTCGTCAAAAGAATATGACATGCTATCATTTTGAGAGGGTCCGGAATAAAAACTTGGGAGTTCCAGCCCCCAGATTGGTTGTTTTCTTTTCTTGATAAAAAAAGAAAAGAAAAGAATATGACCCAAAGATAAAAAGACCAAAAGATGGAACCAATCAATTGAAAAACTAAAGCCTCAAAGAATACTTGGCTCTTCCACTACTGCAACACCCAAAAAAAAAAAAACCTACGTCCAGGCAGCTCGGATTTTTTTGGAAAAAAGAAAAATGACTTTACATTAAAAAAAGCTAAAGTAAAACATGTGTTCCCGAGTCATCCAAAAATCCGTGCCCCCTCCAGTGGTGGCCAAACAGTCACCTTCGTCTTCCGACGACTTTACAAGGTACGTACTACCCTTCATATACACTGCTTCTGCCCAAAAACACCGCTCAAATTGCCTCCCCCACAGACCAACTGGCTTATATCTGCCTCCTAGAGACGACAACTCACCATCCTGCCCTAAAACCCACCACCCTTGGCCCTAATCTGCAAAAGCAGACCACTTGAATAGACCCCTTATATTGCAATCCTAAGTTCCTAACCCTCAAATGAGTCAAATCGACGGCCCTTCCTCTGCTGCTCCAAAACCACTCAAACAGATCCCTCAGCGTGCAATCCAAACCCTAAACCTCTGGTTTCACAGATGCTGCCCTCCGATGTAAAACCATCTTTTAATACATTGGAAGATTGTCACATAATAGTCATCATATTATGTGCATTCTTTCCATGTTATTATCATTTTTCCATTTTTGTTTTGCCGAATTCCTACGGAAAAAGGTGTGCCTTCTCAGGTCTTTAAATTCAGAAGTTAAAAAAAGTAACGGATAATCTCCGGCTTTTTAGTTTGTAGAGATATATCTCTGGCTTCTTAGGGTATTTACAATGGACTCTCAAAATTGCTCCTAAGTGTGGCTCCTAAAATTTAGCAAGCCATTTGATCAATTTTGGTCTTCAATGGGCTCCCAATACAAGCTCCCAAGGGTGGCTCCTAAGCATGACTCCTAACCCATTAGCTAAATTTAGGTATCCTTGTAGCTAGCTCCAAGTAGGACCCAAGCCTTTTAATCTTTTTTGACTTATCAATTTAAGGGACCCATACTTTTTTCTATTATTTTTTTTACAAAACATAGAATGGTCTTGCTAGGCCATTGAGTGCACTTATGCTCTCTAATTTTAGCAAGCTCTAGGAGTGAAAAATGGACCTCAATCTAGCTTATGTGTACACCTTAGAAGTCAACTTAGGAGCCATTTTTAGGGAGCCCACTGTGGATGCCCTTAGTTTGTGGAGAAATCATATGGCTGAAGTGATTTAAAATTTTGTTTTATTTATTTGAGCTAACAAATTATTCTAGTTGACCAACACTCGATTAAGCAATTTGGGCAGGATGATCCAACTAATAGGGTTCTTGTGAAATATGAGTTTTGAAACTAGAAGAATGGTTTAGGATCTTTAGATCATAACTAAGAGCATCACTAGTGGTATACTCAAATATGGATACTAAAATATTGCCACATCACATTTTGAGTATTTATTTAATGGGTTTATAAGTTTGAGTATCTATCATTCTACAATGGTTCATTTGTGTCCATAATATAAAAAAGTGCTACTCACTCTATTTTTATTCATAAAATGGTCACAACTTTAAATTTGTATATATATATATATATTTTATAATATTAATACTATTTAAAAGATATTCACAATATCTTTAAAATGAGATCAATCTTGAACATATTTTGGTAAAGATTAAAAATTGATAATTTCAATTTTTTGAAAGAAAGTGCAAAAAACTGAGTTTTGAATTAAGTATTTGAAACATGGAGAGAGAATATTGTTACTTTTGATAGGGTGTGGTTCCCAAAATTTGGTTATTGAGTTTTGCTTATTGAGAAATGTTGTTAACTTTGAGTATTTATCCAAATACCATCGTGAGCCTCTTTTGTGTATCAAAATATACTCATTTTCGAGTATTTTTATTTTTGAGTATACCACTAATGATGCTCTAAGGCCACAAAGATTCATAACAAATACTCCCGTCCTTTTTAAGTGTGTTGCCTCGTAATTCCAACTTATTTTCTCTCACATCAACTTTTACATCTGTTTTCCACTACTTAGAGCATTTCCACCCCTTACCCTTTTTTCTTTTTCAAACTCAAATTTGAGTAAAACCCCTAAAAAATTCACTCCACTCCTTTACTCAAACCTATATCAAATTGAGTTTCACTCAAATTTTTACTCAAATCAAGGGAGACTCAAATTTTTACTCAAATTTTGTAAGGCTATTTCTTCTCCTTAAATTTACAATCATGCCATTAACGAGGCTTTTACTCAAATTTTATACTTGAATTAGGATTTGCCCATTGGATTGCTTCATACCAAATGAAGCTTTTACTCAAATTTTTACTCAAATTTGAATAAAAGTATGAGTAAGGGTTGAAGATGCTCTTACCCTTATCAATATAATAAACTCACTACCTTTTCAAAAAGGAATCTACTTTTAAGGGCAAATTAGGAAATGTACCTACTAACTTTTCAAAACACATACTTATTAAGGGACAGCCCAAAATGAAAATGTCTACACTATAAAAGGGACGGAGGGAGTAGATCATAAGTGCTTGAACACAAATTCTTATAATGAGCACCACTAATGATCATAATTGTGCCATAAGTAAGGTAAATCGGTTATCCTATTTTTTTGCAATCAATTTCAAAATTGACCAGCGTATGTCATGCGCATCAATAATAAGTTTGAGAATCTATTGTTGCAAAGTTTGTGATGAAATTTTCACAGAATTTGAAGTTACGTAATTAAATATGTGCTCGCTTAGTAGAGAAGTAAAACTAAGTTGTTTTGCGTAATATTTTGCATTCAAGAATCAAGCATAATCAAAATTACTTTGACTACATCGATTCGTACTTGATTGCTTCTGCATAATCAATTCTGAAATGAATTGTGTTAAAAATTAGTATTTGTATGAGCGAGTTGAGTGATTGTGTACTTTGACTACAAATCCATTGGGCAGTTTAGGTGTAATAATCGAATAACCCACCTGGATTGTTTGACTATTATCCAAAGTTCATCGACATCTTGAATATAGACCTCTCTCTCCTCTTTCTCTTTTGCAATTTGGGTCATTCAAAACACTTCTAGACGGCTAAGATGCATGGCCGGACACTACGTGGCCTTACCCGACTGACACCCAAGTTTTTCTCCTTCCCATCACAACGTAAAATTTCTAATACGCTTCTAATTCAACCCACCTATGTATTAGCTTTCAATACCGCAACTGAAGCCAATAAATATTGATTTTTGCCCGTACTTATGTATTAATCGAAGTCCTAATCACATTTTAATTTTGTTTCATCCTTTTTCTTTGCATATAATTGGTTCGTTCTTTCTACGTATTCCGCTGGCAAATGTAACTTAGATGTGAAGCTGTGGAAGTTGTTTGGATTTGTTTAGCACAAAACAAGCAAGTAGAACTTCATGATTAGTAAGTGAATTTACCTGTTCGTTTTATCCACTCGCAGATTCGCTATCCGTTAAGAAATATTGAGCAGTTGAAACAGATCATACTGCAAGAGTATTCAAGGAAAATTTAAGTTGTGACATCTGAGAGTTACACATTTACACGTGAATGAAAATTGGTCCGAAAGTCCATCCGTATCCAGATACACTTTCGGGTGCTGTCTAACCAATATTCATGAAGATCTATTTTTTCGAACTCAACTGTAACCAAGCTTTTGGTTCTAGGGCTGGGCCAAGTCTCTTGCAGGTGAACTGCAAATTGGAGGATGCTCACTACGTTGTCAAACAACAGTTTTCGGATCTCTGTCATAACAAACAAACCCAAAATTATCTTGACGAATTCCATCGAACGTTACAGTCGTACTAATACTATCCTCATTTGGTTGAATCCCTTACTTGATAAATGTTCATGGATTGAAGGACTTTTTTTAATGCACACAACTCACTAGCAGTGGCACGTCACGATATTCAGGATTCTGCTACATATCAACTGCGTGTTACAAGTCAGTACTTCCAATAACAAATCACCGATTGTGTACCTGTCATTGTTTAGATCTAACAGAGTTGTAGCACTTTGAAATCGAGCTTATGGCTTCGATCCATTGTTCTTAGTCCTCATCTTGGGAAGCATAACTTTCTCAACCCAATTCTTGTCCAATTGGATTTGTTGTTTGAGAAATGGGAATTTCATATCATTGCTAAAGAGTACACAGAGTACAGGGTACGTGGGGGATCCGTATGTGGGACGCCCTAAAGAGGAAGTGGAAATGGATCACTAAAACCCAAAAACAACCAATAAAGAACTAATGATCAATATGCGAGGATCGAATCCAACTGAACTACAGTAATATATACTATAAGCAAAACAATTGAATCTAGAGCTAGGAAAGCAATGATGGCATTTCTATTTTATGGAACGAAAGCACTATCACAATTGAATTAAGAGAAGCTGACCAGAGAACAATGCAAGCAACTGAAAGCAGAAGACAAACCGGGAGATCGAATCACACCAACTAGCATCCTAAACAACCAAAAAAGATTAAACACAAATAGAAACTAGGGAAATCAAATAAGCACTGCAAACCAAAGAGACGAAGCCTTTCATTGCTCCAGGGAAGAGCTACGAACTTTGGATCTGCAAAACTCCAAACGCCAACACGATAGCCCGTCTGCTGCCCCCACCATCCACCTCCAATATCTGTACCGTGCAAATGATCTCACAAGGACCAATTGACCGCGTAATCATACACGAGGATTAACTCGTGTCCCTCTCTGCCAAATCCTATGAGAGAGACTAGATGGGGGTGAAGGGGCAGTGCCTTTGCATGACTCCCAGTCCCAGCCCCAACACCTTCAACTTCCTTAATCCTTTTGATCACAACAGTACGAGCTTCACCATCAATGTCAACAGCACCTATATACCACTCGTGCGAATGAGGTATCAAAAGTCTCTTATTGAAATCATTTGTGGCTACTCGAATCTCAGCGAGTGAGAAATGGCGGTATGATTGGGGTAGGCAATTTGAATCTGATTCCCTAGGCGAAATTTTTGATTGTCCGGTTGAGGAACTGATGCCCCACCTCACCCTCCACTGCGAATCCATCATACCCCGAAACGCCTTGGTGATTATTCCCTCTGTTCTACCTCTCTGTTGGGATACTAACGCAAGCTCAAGTCTGTGCAGCACTTGAGCCATCGTAGGCCGTGATTTTGGACTCTCACGCAAACAATTGCTGGCAAGAACAACAAAAGACTTCAAACACCGCCGTGATATTTGTCCAATGAGAGAGGGATCAATGATTCTGTCAAGCCTTCCCTTTTTGATGCACTTTTGAGCCCAACGGACCAAACCAATTTTCTCCTCGTCCAGCTTTCTATCCACAGCTGGCCTCCCACATAACACTTCCAACAATACAACACCAAAGGCATACACATCAGATTTCGTGGTTAGTCTCTGAGTTAGGGCATAATCAGGATCCAAAAAACCAAATGTGCCTTTAACGCCTGTGGTTATATGGGTCATTAAATGACTTGTAGTACCTTTCGACAATCCAAAATCCGCAATTTTACATACCCAAAGTTCGTCTATCAAAATATTTTCGGACTTCACATCTCGGTGTATGAAAATCTGACTGGTGCCACTATGAAGGTGATCTAATCCGCGGGCGGCACCAATGCAAATGTTGAGCCTTTGCTCCCATGGGAGAGGAGAAATACTCGTGTTGCATTTTGAATTATTGAGCTTGTAGAGATGATCGGCAAGTGTCCCACGAGCTATATATTCGTAAACAAGAATCATCTCTCCACGCTCGTCGCAGTAGCCGATCAATGAAACGAGATGAGTATGCCGTAGCTCTGAAAGCATCTTGATCTCCATCCAAAACTCTGCTGCACCTTGACTGGACTTGACCATCAATCGCTTGATCGCAACAACTGTTGCAGTAGCACCACCATCGTCCATGAACCCTAGATAAACCTTTCCAAATCCCCCGGTCCCAATAACACACCCATCATCGAAGTTGTTAGTCGCTATTAGGATCTGATCCAGTGGAAAGCGACGACAAGATCCCTCCACTTGAACCACGCCGCTATCGATTTCACTTCTCGGAAGATTGGTTTCGTTACTCGAATCCTCAACTCCAAGCCTTAATGGTTGACCAATTGGCCGTTGTTCAAAATCCCCTCTCTCTAAAACCGACATATTCTGGAGAATTCTTTTGGTGCACTAGCAGTAAAATTTATGAATAGGATGACTTGGGAGATGGATCATACCGGTAATGGGGGAGAGAGAGGGAAGGGAGGAGAGGAGATGTAATGGTCAAAGATAGAATTGAATGAGAAAATGATGAAGGTTCAACTAGGGCCATGAGCGGCTAATAATACAAAAAAACTTGGGGCCCTACTTCTTCATCCAGCCAATTGCAGGTAAAGAGGGGGTTGGCTGGGTGTTTGTCCGCTAAAAAATGACTGTGACATAAATTTTGCGTCACAACTAATCACAATCCCATTCACATGGGGTGTAGGTTCCATATGGGCCCCACATATGGGCCCCACACCCCATGTGAATGGGATTGTGGTTGGTTGTGGCACAAAGTTTGTGTATGTATCATTATTCTTGTCCGCTAGCTTTTCACGTTTTCACATTCTTCTTTCGAAATTCTGAATCTTTGGGCGACAACACCGATAACTTATTCTCTCAAAACAGATTCTCCAATTTTCACCATCCAAGCAGAAAGTAGAAAAAGCTCCGGATTTTTGAATTATGGTAAGAATTTATTTTGAATCTAGAATGAGTGTTTGAGAAAAATATGCAGCATTTTACAACAGGAATAGTATTTGGAGAATAATGAGGAGAATGAGTTATGTATTTTAAAATTTTTAGTAATCATAGTTATTACTTAAAATCATGGGTTTTGACGATTTTCATCCATTCCTTATTTCAAATCATTCATGGAAAGGAATACGAGTTAATTTTGAATTCTCTAATTTTCAAATCCTTAAGGGATATCATTCCTTATAAAGGAGAAATTAAAAATACTAACAGACAATTTTTCTTGAGGGAAATTTTCACTTACACCCCCTATATTTTGCCCAGTTGCATACACACTCCATGAACTCCATTTTTAGGCACTTATATCCCTCGTACTTTCTACGAAAGTGCAACTGTGGATACCGTTAAGGGAAGAAATTAAAAGTCTAAAAATTCAATGTTTTATACTTAGAATCCTAAGAAGAATGTATTAGGTTCAACGGAATACCTGTACAAACCCTAATTCTTTTTGATTTCGCGATTGTCTTCAAACTCAATAACTTCTCCAGTAGATGAAGAAAGTAATGTTGTTCAAGGCTTCAGTACGTGGTCGTCAGATCCAAGTTCCATTAGGGTTATACTACGCTTTAGAGAGAAAGGGGTTCACCAAAAGGCTAAGAATTAAGGTACTGAATGGGCCTTTTAGACTTTCATTTTTTCTGTTAACATCAGCCGCAGTTGCACTTTAGTCGAATGTACGAGGCTGAAAGTGTCTAAAAATAGAGTTTAGGGAGTGTAAGTGCAAATTTCCATTTTCTTGATGAAAGATTTTATTTACCTATGCAAGATCCAATCATATCATGTTTGCTGTTTCATATCTACTTTCAACCATGATTCATATTTAACATTTTTACCAGGTTCTTATTATATTTAGCATGTTTAATGTGGTGTAATTATTTCACCCGTAATCTTGGGTGATGTGTCACGTTCATCATCCCATATATGTTTATTTTAAATATCTACAATATAATCAATTTTACGGAAACGGGGTGGGTGCGGTGCACCTAGGTGTTATGCACTGTGTTCTGCATTTCTCAGTCATCCGATCATGTTTTGGATAGCCTGAATGTGTTTTGATTTTTTACTGTAAAAATAAATCAAAATTAAATTAAAATTGTCGAATGCATCCGGGTCGTCCAAAACATAATTGGATGGCCAATGGGTGCACAACACAATGCATAGCACCTAGGTGCACAGCATCCACCCCCACCCGAATTTTACCATGTTTACTATATTATACTCCCTCCGTCCCTTTTATAATTTGTACATTTTCATTTTCGGTTGTTCCTTAATAAGTGTGTGTTTTGAAAAGTTAGTGGGTACATTTCCTATTTTGCCCTTAAAAGTAGATTCTTTATTAAAAATTTAGTGGATTTTATTATATTAATAAGGGTAAGTAATGGAAAGTAGATGTAAAAAAAATAGATTCTTTTTTAAAAAGTTAGTTGGTATTATTATATTAATAAGGGTAACTAATAGAAAGTAGATGTAAAAATTGTAAAAGTTGAAGTGAGAGAAAAATAGTTTGAATTCTCAGGTACACTTTAAAAGGGACGGAAAGAGTATTATTTTTAGCATGTAGTAAGATTTTATTTTGAAGAACATTATAAATTTATTACATTATTATAAAAATATGGTAAATTGCTTATATAACACACAGAACGTATCTACGAACATGGTAGATTCATTGTATTAATAAAACATGATAAATTGGTTACATTGTACACTGAATATATTGACGAACGTTGTAATTTATTATATTATTATGCCACCTTCATTAAAATGTAAGAACCTAAGGTGCTCTTATAAACAAATACAGGCAAGACAAATCCCTACAACATAGCCACTGCTACTCGACGACAAAATCAAAGCCGCATTTAGCACAACCTTTACAAGGAAAAACATAATTGAAAACGATTAATTACCCAGCACTCATGGTAAATTTATTAAAAATATTGTAAAAAGCTGAGCAATATGTCCACCATTCATCGCCATTCGCCATTCGAAAAAATTCCAAAAGTAATGGAATATTTTGACAAATCATTAAGGTGAATCATAATCTTAATCTCCTCGAAAGGATGATAACGTGACGGTTTAGGATTATCGAAAGCACAAATCTTCACTCCACCCTCGTCATTTCCTTGATCAGCTACCGAAAAATTAGAGCATCTCTACTGCACTACCTACAAAATTTTTCGCTAAAGTGTATGCTTAAACACATGTGGGGCCCTATTTTATGGGAGCAGGGCATCCTTTATAGCAATTAATTAAATCAATTGTGTCAACCAAGGTTATGCGGGTCAAAAATCATATGGGCTGCATACTCCACTCTCTGTTTCGACATTGATTTAATGGTGGATATTTTTGAAACCGTTAATGGTAGGTGCACGAAATTAGATTATGGTCCCAAATTTTTTTGCCTATATCGTACCCAAAAAGTAGGAAATATAGTGCAACAAGAGAACATTGGGTTTATTTAAATTTGACGATGAAAACATAACCCAATAAGTGGATGGGATGAAAACATGATCTATAATAGGCTGGAAGACCACTATTTAAGTAGCCATTTTTATAAAAGGATCTTGGAGGACTTTTATATAAATAATTTCGTTGAGGTTTTGAATAGTTCTTAACTTGGGTATATAAGGAAACTTCAGTTTATATATTGGTCCCTAGATATACATAATCTTTCGTTGTATGGTATTTCTGAAATCTAATCAGCATAATTTTGGTACTAATAATCTAATCAGTATAATTATGGTACTAATTTTCCAAACCATTAGTTCGTGCTACAAAAGAATATACTGTATTTGAATATACCAAGGAATATAGCCTATTTGATAAATAAAAATAAGAGAAAATAATCAAAAGAATAACAGTACTAAAAAGTTAAGCCAAAGGGTATCAGAGAGACTACTCTAATCGAATCATGTTTTGGAAGGCAATTTATGTTACAATTGTTGGATTTGTGAAGCCTAATTGCGTATAATTTGCGCTTCGCTTACTATTTGGGGTTCGACCTAGACAAGAGTATTATGGTAAGTGAAAATTGGTATGATGTAATCGAGTATACACATTCGGGGAAACACATGAAGTCTGTGTCTTGGTCTTCTATTTCTTTTTGAAATTTTCCTTCACGTGTTGTGTATTTGTTAGTTTAGCCAATTTCTCAACAAATAATTGATTTTATAATTAGGTACAACAGTGCAAAAAGGTTGGTTCACAGCAAAACAACCAGTCCCCCATACAAATTTACCATATAATTTGGAAACTACACATACACATATTATCATGACATGGAACTCAGCCACATTACTCAAGCATTGTGTAAAATCCCAGACCCTAACCTGAAGAAATCTTAGGTTATGTGATGGGGCTGTATTACAGTGTCTACTCTGAGACTGATGGAGATATGTCTCTCCATGATCGAACCAAATCAGAAATAAGAAAGCTCTGTTCACCAATGGTGAACTCGCTATCGACAGAGATGGTGTCATTGTAGGAGCCGGGGAAGAAGGCCATACCCATCTGGAAGGAATTTTCCCAAGCTTCTTGTAGCTGCAATGAGGATTGAAGGCTCCCCAAGACATCGTCCATAGAAGGACGTCGGATCGATTCCTTAAGCAGGCAACTAAGTGCTGTATTGACATATTGCCTAAAACATTCGGGTGCTATTCTTCCGGTTAGATAGGGATCAATTACCATTTCGATAGTTCCTCTTTTGATGCATCCTTTGAACCATGGAAGTAACGAATCCTCGTCCGTTTTTGGCACGTGAGCATAAGGTTTCTTAGCGCACAATATTTCCAGCAACATGACACCAAACGTGTACACGACTGATTTCATTGTCACCGTTCCGTAGAGAAAGTAGTCAGGGTCCGTATATGCAAGCATGCAACACACAGCTGTTTGCAAGGTCACGGTTGTACTGGGCATTGGTGCAGAAAGTTCGAAAGCACAGAATTTGGCAACCCCTTCATCGTCCAAAAACACATTTGATGGTTTAATGTTGCGGTAGATGAATTGGAGCTTTACATTGGTGTAGAGGTACTCGAGTCCTCGTGCAACGTCGATGCAAATCTGAAGTCGCTTTTTCCAAAGAAGTGGATCGTTATTGATTTCAAGGAGATGACTATTTAATGTTCCAGTGACCGAGCAATCGTACACGAGGATCAACTCATGCTCCTCTTTACAAAATCCTATCAAAGAGACTATGTTAGGGTGACGAGTCAGAGATTGTACCCGGATCTCGGCACCAAATAGTTCGCTGAAGTTCAGTTTCGTTGTCAACTGGTACCGTTTGATCGCAACCACAAACCTACCCCCCGCCATACATCCCTTGTACAATCTAACAAAATTATCTCCGTCGATCAAAAGACCCTCATCAAAATCATTGGTGGCAGCGCGAATCTCAGCAAGTGAGAAACAAGTGTATTCCGATTGGGAAACATTATTTGAAATTGGTTCTGCAAACGCATGATTTGATGGTCCTCCACCGTGGTTTGAACCATTGCCCGTCCATTCTCTCCACCAACTATTCATGCCTTCAAGCATAAGTTTCATACCCCGAGACTTCTTCACCATCATTCCCCCTGATCTTCCCTTGCGCTTATGTGACGCCAACGCAATCTCGAGGCTCTTAACTACTTCAGCCATTGTAGGCCTTTCCTTTCGTTGAGTATGTAAACACTGGCCCACAAGTTTGGCAAAGTACTTCAGACTATGTGGTGTTATTTCTCCATTCAGAGAGGGATCAATGATTTTGTCAAGCTTTCCCTCTTTGATGTGCATTTGCGCCCAAATAATTACACTAATTTTATCCTCCTCGAGCTTTGTATCTATCGGTGGCCGACCACACAAGACTTCAAACAACACCACGCCAAAGGAATAAACATCAGTTTTCTTGGTTAGTCTCTGTGTCACAAAATATTCTGGATCAAGATATCCAAACGTTCCTTTGACTTCTGTGCTAACATGGGTTTCATGGGTAGAAATTGTTCGAGATAACCCGAAATCAGAAACCTTTGCTACCCAATTCTCGTCCAACAAAATGTTAGTGCTCGCCACATCACCGTGTATGACACCTTGTTCGGTACCATTATGGAGATAGTCGAGTCCTCGTGCGGCACCAAGGCAAATGTTGAGCCTTCGCTCCCATGTTAAATGAGGTATGCTTTCACTGCATTCTTCTCTACATTTTTTGTATAAATGTTTGGAGAGATACGTACGAGCCATATATTTGTAAACAAGAATCATCTCCGGACGCTCATCGCAATAGCCGATGAGCGAAACGAGATGAGTATGCTGGAGCTTTGAAAACAACTTTACCTCTGTCCAAAACTCTTCAGCTCCTTGCTTGGCCTCGGCCTTCCTCCGCTTTATGGCAACAACGGTGGATGTAGTACCGTCGAGAATGACGCCTGTATATAAGTTACCAAATCCCCCCCTCCCAATAACCAATGCATCATCAAAGTTGTTAGTTGCTCTTAGTACTTCATCCAGTGAAAAGAGATAGCAAGATCCCTCCAGTTGAATCCCGCCACCATCGGTTGCATTCTCCTTCTCTAAAGAAAGGGGGTCAGCGGACGAGGCTTCCGCTTGATCAAAGGGATTCAGAGATTGCAAGGCATGCGTAATCTCACCCACATTTCCAAGGAGGTAATTTTCATGACTCGAATCCACACCACTAGGAATGTTAATGGCAAGCGGGTCTTGTGCGAAATTCTCCATCTCGTTGATGCAAAATTCTGCAGAATGGGGGATGAGAGATATTGATGAAACCGCATTGATGCTATTGACGGAGATTACTAGAAAATAACACCCCTCAAAAACTAAGGATTAACCAGCAAGCTTTCAACCAAGCTTCTACTAGAAGACAATTAGGTTAAGATCCAACAAAAAAGTACTATTCAGAATGTAGAAGAAACGGAATCCAAAACTGTATCAGACAATCAAATTTTCTCAAAACAAACTGGGTCATAAACAGGACGCGCGCATACCACCGAAAGTCTACTGTTTACAATTAAGAGCAACAGATAAAATGCAATCATCCAGTTTAAATATGAAAACATGCTTTTGCAACTTGAAATAGGAACACGCCCAAAGCTTTACCAACATTCAATAAATTTCCATCAACTTATTGTTGTGGGACACGCCAAAAGACAAGGGGGACACACATGGATTCTTAGACATACTTTCCTTAGAATTTAGTTTCTTGTAAATATTATTCATGGTTTGTTTACTCATTATTTGTTATATAGATGATTCACATGTCACGAATTATCTTGAAAAAATTGATGATATATTGATTCATTAAACCTTGTTTTCTTCATGTCTCTCTCCCACTCCATTATGTACCTCTTCTTCTTCATTCTCGCCTCTTCGTAGAAAGTTTCTTATATAGTTTTTTCATCTATTCAAAAGAAGTGTATACTCAAGTTGTTTAAAACTGCTAAAAGGAGAAGTTCTACAAAAACTCAATACAAACTACTAAAAGCTGTCTTCATAAATTAGCATAGAAGAAACTGATGATCAAACCACTAATCAGCTTAAATATTCATTCCGATTGTGCTTAAGAAAAGCAAAGTTGAAAGAGAAAAGAATGGTTAAAGAATACCACAGGAAATGCATTCTCGTTACCGTTACTTTCAGATATTAATTTCTCTTTCCCTTGGACGTTGCCTCCGCCATATTTGTGTCCTTTCAAAAAACAAATGTAGAAAGTGAGCAGAAATTTTCATTTCACAAAAGAAAAACAAAATTTGCTTACCATATTCAAGCGAATTAAGTTAAGGTCTCTTCCATCTCGGATCACGACACCAGCATTTTTCTGTCGAAGATATTCAATCTGCAAGAGTACATCTATTGACTTTGAAGTAGTGGATAAATAAATGGAATGATTGTAGGGAACTTTATGTAAGAGAAATGGATGGCCACAACACTCATCACGTTAAATATATTGCTGCTAATTTTTTTTTTTTAAAAGAAAAAAAACCATGTTAAAGATCAATGAATGGTTATATGGTAAAACCACGTGAATCCAGAATTGATAGGAACAAACCATCTGTATAACTATCTACGTAACATAATTATATGGTATTCCGAATTAGACACAATTAAATAACCAAGTAGTACTGCTATCAAATTCAATAACCAAGTGCTTTTTTCTTGCTTCTATAACCAATTAGGTCTTGTGCGAAATTCTCCATCTCGTTGATGCGAAATTCTTACGAATGGGTGAAGAGAGCTATCGATGAAACCGGGTTGATGCTATTGACGGAGATTACTAGAACATAACATCTCTCAAGGATTAACAGCAAATTTTCAATCAAGCTTCTACTGGAGGACAATTAGGTTAAGATCCAACCAAAGTACAATTAAATAAAAGGAGTACTATTGAGAATGGAATTCCAGAAACAGAATCCAAACTGTAGCAGACCATCAAATTTTCTGAAAAAAAATTAGGTCATCAACGGCACGCATACCACCGAAACTCTATTGTTTACAATCAGGACCGGCCCGGAAATTTTGCTGAGCCAGCCCTGTTTAGAATCCTCAAACTTTCCGTAATTTCAGCTACAATTACATCAGGGAAGCAATTCTCCCAACACCCAGTAAGACCGAAAAACAGGTGTGAAAGCAAATAAATTTGAATCGTGCAAATTGGTATTTTGACCTTTCGGAACTTTTCCTACAAATCCAAAAGGGAAAAAGAAAACAACTTGGTTGTATTTGGAGAGCCGGTTTTCAATTACCGAAATCTTTGTTGTTCAAACTCTGACCGTCGAACCAAGTTTGGTGTCCGAATACCTATCGCTAACGATCTCACAACGCCAAACAAAGCGGTGGAGAAGAGACGATTACGAGACAACAGTACCGAAATTTGTATAAATCTTGGGTCGTCTTTCCCGATTATTTCTTCTGGTACTTGTGTTGTTGAAGATGAGAGAACGGTGAAAAACGGAGCAATAGGAAGACTTAGGAAATAGATATCACAGGAGACGAGGGAGAAATAAATGGTAATGGTTGAAGACTTGAAGTCTGCCTCCGAAAATGAGATGACGAGGTTCTACTTGGGGTGAGTTCAACTCCAAGTCCTTGCATTGCATGCACAGTGGCTAACATCGGGAAAACTATTACTCTCAAGTCTCAATAAACCGGACTAATTTCTCCCGTTTCCCGCAATCCTTTCTACGTGTTTTGCGTGAGGTGACGTGACTCAGAGGACAAATTGTTGTTGAGAGAAATAGATCGATCATGCAAGGCTGCAATCTTGAGCTTGAGGTGGTAAGCCCCGTCGAGACTAGGCGATTAACCATTGCGATAAGCCGATAACCACCTTAATACTACCTTAAATACATAGAGTACATAAGAGCATCTCCATCGGGACTCTGCAAATCCATCCTGTTAGCTTTTGATGCCGAACCAATCTTGTATTTTGGGTACCCAGCCCACCTGGCAACTCAATCAGCAAAATACCTCAAGCCACTCCCATTAGTCACTTGTAGGCTGTAGCCAGCCAAGGACAGCTCGGTAAATGGCATGGCTGGGACTTTATATGGCCTAATTTTCTTTCTCCAATTTAATTTATCTATTACTAACTGAAATACAATTATTCTAAAAACTCTAAACCAATAAAAACACATCTGTATTTTCAGCCGTCTACAACCCAGTTCTCGGAATAGCAATTATAAATCTCATAAGCAATACATTTGTTATGTATAATTTGTAGGTAGCATGTTTTAATTTCAAGTCCAAATTAATTTGACGACATTAGATTATGTATTGGGTAAAATGGCATGATCTTGTTTTAGAGAGGGGTACGTCTTAAGATCATAGTTTTAAATACCAGCCGTTACGCATCGGTATTTGGGTTCCCCGATACCATCACGCATCGCAAAACCGTTATTTAAAACTTTTCTTAGGATAACTCCTGAACACGAATAATTTTTTCGCTTAGGTCATAACTACAGGTTGATAGAAAATTTTGACCTTATCCTTGCATCAATTAAATGTGTACACTATATTTTATATTCCAAGGGCCCTCCTCCTGCACGCAGTTTGTATTCTTTAATTAATCTTCCCTGACATTGTCAACTATGGGAAACCTAATTTATTTCACATGAGATACGTAACAACCTAGATATAGCCTACCCTAGAAAGCACTCCATGTCTAAATCAGCCCTCTACACAAGCAAAGTTTGACTGACGTAATTGGATTAATCACGGTGAGATCTTGTCTTAGAGCGAGGTCTTAGGATAACTCCGCGCTAAGAAGTTTCTTTTTTTTTTTTTAAAGGTTAGAATCAGATGTTAATTAATTGGAAATTATGACCTTATACTTACATCAATTAAATGTATCCAACCCAGGGACTTATAAAAGAGAGGAGTCCAAAAAATTTTGTTTGGTCATTTGCCACATTTTGCCAATTTTGCCCTCCAACCCAGGGACTTATAAAAGAGAGGAGTCCAAAAAATTTTGTTTGGTCATTTGCCACATTTTGCCAATTTTGCCCTCCAATTGGAAATCGCCCCATTGGTTTTCTTGTAATTATGCCACAATGCTATGCCCTTTTGGTCTTTTGGCTATTTATGGCTAAATTACGCATTTGAGTCCTTGGAGGTTGTTGCTTTACGGATTTGAGTCCCTAGAGTTTGTTGCTTACGCATTTGAGCCCCTAGAATTTATAAACCAAAATACACACGGGCATCACAATCGTGCAACGCACGAGGCCGTTAAACTAGTACGCATATACATGTGTATATGCATGCCATTTACCCTTTCTATATATGTAGAAATTATGGTCAAGACAGTGGAATAGTTATCGACGATTTATGTTGCAATGGTGAGGCATGATTTTGTGGGATTAATAGCTCCATTCCAGCTCTTGATCATGAATTCATATGCGCGCTCTCTCCTTCTCTGCTCGCTCTCGCTCTCTTAAACACGCACGTATGAAATCAAAATTACTCTAACCACCACTCTTACCCATATCTTATTTAGTGAGGACTAAAAACCAAAATTGTAGGGGCGTCACTTCTATCTATTGAGGACTACTACACTAAGATTTTGATAAATGTATCATATCCAATATGATAATTGTAGGGGCGTCGATCCAAGGGTTCAACCACGCTAGAGCCTTCTGATCCGCCTTGTTCCCAAGAACGGAACCACAACCAGGCATCCTCTCTTGCGCAGATAGCAACCGTGTTAGCACCTTGACCGGACCATGAAAGTCTGGTAAGGCACTCCGACAGTCAATTTATAGGGATTGCTTGACTTGTTCTCCAAGTACCTCATGCCTAGCACTCGCGGTAACCATTCAAGTGACTTCAAAAATGACGAATGGAATCAAATCGATTACGCGCACATGATGATTACCTACCTTCTAGACTAATGAGAGCTCAGCACGTGTCATACCAGTTCAGCTAACGTCTTTTATGTCACGTGTCATAACCGTTCAGCTGGCTTCTTTTATGATGTATTGTTCGAGTGCGGATTAGAAACCATGGAAATGCCCTTAAGCTTTCGGTTATACATGTGTGGATCTGGTAATGCCTTCATTCCGGACTGTTCGGTTATGGACTAAACCATTTGATATGGCCCATGGATGGACCTGACTGGGCTTTTGGTGGCCCGTTTGGCCTATAATATTCTAAAGCCTTATTATTCGGCCAACCACAATAGCTCATCAACTTCTGGCAAATATTGCTCCGTTTGGCTAAGGTTGACTCCAGTCGTGGCCGAATGAACATGAAATCGTATTGACGTGATGGGGGTGACCGCTGTTCAGAGGGCTGTAAGCTTCAAATCCAAAACCCAGTGAATTACCCAAGGAATAATTCATCTGATTGGGTTGCTCGGAAACCGCCTAGATGCCACAATACTAGATCTGCCACGCGTCGACCCTTACGCCCAACCCTTTCTCCCTCCCTCTCCTCTTTCTATCTCCTCGTTCACTCTTTATCGTGAGATCCATGCTCAAGCACCATATGTCCGTGCCCACTCAACACTGAAAAATTTCTAGTAGAAGTTAAGAACAAATGAACAATTACTTTAGATTGCTAGAAATTTGTACAGTAAAATAACATGTGAATGTTGCAGAATATAAAAATGGAATTGAAGAAAACAAAAATGCTGGTTTGTGAGATTGTGAGGCATTTAGTCACTTAAAACCCCACTTGAAAGTTTTAGTGAAACCAATTACTCGAAAATCCAGCTCAATGCTCACGGCCATTCTCATCTAGAGTTCACGACTTCACATTCTCGGCGAGGTAAAGAACCATTCCAATGATATTGCCCATAAACCTATATAGATAATACTATGTGCAAAACTCTGAAATCTGTACCTATATTTCCTCTCTATCCATCTCTCTCAACACATTTCAACAAAGCCATAAGTCCTACAAACATCATCATCAAGGCAATTGTCGGATATAATTAGCAACATTGATATTGTAAGAAGGTGTTTTCTACTTGCTGTATTTCACAAAGGCTCACACAATTCCTATAATTGGCTGCCCGGCTCCTATGCCCTTTTCGTGATACGCCTCCAAAATCCTGCAAAACACCAACGGCCTGCCCTGCTTTCCATCAGACAGTCATCACTTTGCCGGTGAAAAATTATTGGCTTCCCCAAATAGCTGGAAACCAACGAGAAAGGGTGGAAAGCCAAGCCCACCCACCTACTCCGCTTGCCGGCGAAGTCCTTCTGCGCAAGTATGGATCCTCGTTGCCAAACAGAAATCCAACGCAGGTAACACATGTATTTGATATTCCTACCTCCCTGCCCCTTTCAAAGACACAGTCCATCTCTGTCGTCCACTATCATCACCGTACTTTTTCGCACACATATTGTTCGATGAAAAATTCAAGTCCAAAAGCATTGAAAAATTCATATGTACTTTGTAGATGTTTGATGAAAGGTGTCCTTGAAAAATATGAGCTTCTCTCTTCACAGGTTTACCCCTCCCACGATCCCAAAAAAAATTGATTTATCTTCAAGTTTTTAATATCTTAAAGGTTCTGATAGAATATACATACAATCCAAAGGATTTGATACTGTTTTCAAAAAAAAAAAGATTTGTTTTTTTGGGTATGCCCTTTTGGGCAAGCCCATGGGTGTTATGGGCGCATTGTTATAACGGGTTTGGCTCTTATTAGGGCCTAGGCCTATAGGTGTTTGAGCTTCAGCCCTTTGGGTGTATCTTGGATTGGTTTCTTGCTAAGGGCATAGGCCCTTTTGGTGTATCTTGGATTGGTTTCTTGCTAACATAAGGTTTGGGCCTCGGACGGGCATAGGACTGTTCTTAGCTTTGCTTAGGATATGATGCCATCATTCGTCGTCCTTTTAGTCTTCGTAACAAATTCAGAGATTAATTAAAAAAAATTTGCCTTTAAAAAAAAAATTCGATGCTGGTTTTCAAATCTGATTCCAATCAATATGTAATTCGTAGGACAACAATTGTCGGAAGTCCAGCTTTACCCATATGAATTAATTAAGTAGCACAGCACATTGCCGATTTTGTGGGGCTAAAAGGTTTCCAGTGTGAGCCTCTAACTTTGCAATGTCATAACTAAGTAGTACTCACAAGTCCATGCGTCATATCAGGCCTACTGCCTGCGTAACTTGTTCAACTTTCAAACTGCACTTTCAAACTGCTGAAGCTTTGGAATTCTGTAAATAGCATACGTGCCCATAACATCATTTTTGGTTTCACAATCTTTGGTGTAAAGTTAGATGCTTTGGCATTCTACGAACACATCCGTGCCTATAACAGCAATTTTGGTATCGCATCGTTTGGCGTAAGTTAGACAAATGACTTGCTACTTTAATCACGAGGAGTTAATACATTTCCAGTTCAAGGGAAAATTTACCATGACCTACCATCTTTGATTCCACCGGCTACTACTCCTTGTTACAGCCAACTATATATGCTCCAGAATAGGTTAAATATTATGGCCAATGCCCCACTTAGCCAGCATATTGTCAGAACACTAATGGATGTGCAATCCGTGAATCCTTGTGCCATGTTTCTTAGGAGACTAGATAGAAAACGGTTCCATGGATGTGTAGAAAACGGTTCCGTGCAAATGTCTCTCAGGAAGGTGACATTATAGTGCAATCATCATTTGGACATAGATATAGAGTGCGTCACTATTATGGTTGCAATACCAACAGGTGAGGTCAGATGGCATTGACGTATCCTTAGAAGGAGTTGAGTTCACGCTAGTAATGGGTCATCAGACATGAAAAATGATTCTCCTTTTCACAGTTTTACTTCAGCTGATTGAGTTATTACAGAAATTCTAAGTATTGGGAAATGTAGTAAACAATTCATGACAAGGAAATACTTGTTGAAACAGAGCTGGATATTTCAGTGAGATCAGAATCATCAAGATGCAGTATTAACTTTGGCATGAAAACCCATCATGATGCATTAATAACTTTGGTCTGAAGACGAATGAATTGTAATTTAATCCAATATTCACAAATTACAAGATGCCGACGGTGGTGCAAAAAAAAAAAAGGACCACGTGCAAGGCATATGGCAAACCACTGCTTAAATTAATACTCCGTATATGTAACCTCTCAAGTTAATATGAATTATGTACTTGCACATAAATGAGTCATATGTATGTTGTACTAGTATAATATTCACTTTTGGAACGTTTCGGGATCCAGGTTAACTTCTGGAAAATTCCAACAGCTTTCGTATACTGTTGGTCTTTCAACGCCTGAATAGCCATCAAGATACGCCACTTCTGCAGACTAAAGATTCCACTTAACGCAGAACTTTGATCCACAAACTTTTCAAGAAGCTCAATTAATTCACAAGGAAGATCGGCAGCCATGAAAGCTTCAACAGCTGCAGAAACTTGTGCTAGGCTCTTGCTTTGAATACATAAAACATGATCAATAAGCTGTCTTCTAAATTTATTCTCCGCGTTAAGAACCATCTTCCACAGATCACCATCCATCCTTTCAACTACATACCTGAAATAGTAAAATCGGTTAGATAAACCTCCTCTCAACCTCATGTACAATTACAGGTATAACGAAAGCTAAAACAAAAATATTTACTAACCTTGCTTGCAGTTTGAACAGTGCATTCTCATCTGTTACATTGATAAGCTCGTTGTCACATTGTCCTCTGCGATAAGCAACAACAGCAAGGGTGGGATCCCGCTTCTCACAATATTTTCCCACAACACGTGAATCATAGTACTGGTTTGTGGTAAGAAAGTGTTCTGGATTAATGTCGCTGTCTATTATAATTTTTCCTAGAGCGTTGTGAACATGTATGTCTTGGCATCCCTCATTCACAAGATGCTCTAAGAGCTGGGTAAGCAATCGAAGTCGATTCCTGATAACATAAGCTATGTGTGACAATCCGAAGCAGTTTAGGAGCTAGAGAAAATGGAGGCAGAGAGTGGGAGCTGACCTTTTCTCAAACTCCTCCACCAGTGGTTTAATTGTAAGCAGCTGAGAACGGACAGAGAAAATAAGGCCTTTAATAAAATCTTCAGGGCAACCATCATCCAGTAGCTGCCTTACAACTAACAGGGCATTTCCTGGGTTTACCTATCCAAAGAAGTCCAAGAAGAGAGAAGCATTGTAGACTTCGCAAGAGTTCCGAAGTGTCAAAAAAATAATTTAAGACCCTTGACTGACTTGTTACCTTCTGAACATAGCCTTCAATGTAGCGAAGCATGTTGTTTGAATAAAGGTAGTCGATTAGATCTGGAACAAACCCAAAACGATCGCAAACATTGATAAGTGGTCGTGGATCGCGAAGCTTTGCTTTCATCAAGAAGTTCTTTGTCTTCTTAGGGTTATAGAAGTTTGATTCTCTTGTCACGCGTTCGACCTCCTCAATTTGTCCTGTCTTGACAGCAGCCTTAATGTAAAAGTGAAATTTAGGATCCTCACTGTAACAGAAGATAGATCGATGAATGAGATTATCACTATTTGGAAAGGAATATTAACAAAATATAACTGACTCATTTTTACAGATTACCTGGAGCTCAGCAAATCTTTTGATTGTCCAGTTGAGGAACTGATGTTCTTCATCTCCTTCAACGACTTATCGATCACACTATGAAACATCTTGGCCATTATTCCGTCTGTTCTTCGTCTCAGTTGGGATAATGCAAGCTCAAGTCTATCCAACACTTCGGCCATAGTGGGCCGTGATCGAGGACTTGTATGCAAACAATTGTTGGCAAGTACAACAAAAAACTTCAAACAACGTGGTGCTATTTGTCCACTAAGAGAGGGGTCGATCACACTGGCAAGCTTTCCCTTTTTGATGCACTGTTGAATCCAATTGGCTAAATTCATTTGCTCCTCGCCAAGTTCCATATCCACAGCCAGCCTCCCACATAACACTTCTAACAATACCACACCAAAGGCATACACATCAGATTTTGTAGTCAGTCTATGAGTTTTGAAATACTCAGGATCAAAGTACCCAAATGTGCCTTTCACTTCTGTGGTTATATGAGTTCCTGAGTGACTTGTAGGGCCTTTTGACAATCCAAAATCCGAAAGCTTAGATACCCAATTCTCGTCTATCAGAATGTTTGTTGTTTTCACATCTCGATGTATGAAACTCTGGCTCGTACCTCTATGAAGATGATTTAATCCGCGTGCGGCACCAATACAAATATTGAGCCTCTGCTCCCATGGTAGAGGATAAATACTTGTATTGGCTTTTGATTTACGTTTGTAGAGATGATCGGCAAGGGTTCCCCGAGCTATATATTCGTAAACAAGAATCATCTCTTGATACTCATTGCAGGTGCCAATCAATGCAACAAGGTGAGTATGCCGAATCTTTGAAAGCATATTGACCTCTGTCCAAAACTCTCTTGCACCTTGCTTGGACTCGGCATTCAACCGCTTTATGGCAACCATTGTAGTTCCATTGTCGATGAACCCCTTATATACCTTACCGAATCCCCCGATCCCGATAACTAATGCATCATCATAATTGTTAGTAGCTTTTAGTACCTCGTCTAGTGAAAAGATACGACAAGATCCCTCTGGCTTCACGCCACCATCTATTGGATTCTGACACTTTGAAAAGGGAAACTGTTTGGAGGCTCTGGCTTGGGCAGTATACGAAGATGGCATGACGTTGGAATCCAGATATCCATTTCTTGAACGATTTTTTCTGTGAATCGAATCCTCACCGCTAGTGACCTTGGCGGCAATCCTAACTGGTTGACTTATTTGCCCTTTCTCAAAATTCTGGCTGTCTGAAGAAGACATGTTTTGAAGAATCTTTTCGGAAAACTGGCAGCAACTTTTAAGAACGGGGAATTAGGAGGGATATCTCACAGGTGATGAGAAAAAAAGAGGGGAAAGGGGATAAGATGTATTTAAAATACAAAGAGTAAGAATGACCGCCATCCTTGCCGTAACCAGAACGTTCTTTCGAATTGTAAGTGTCATTTTAGTCTTGACCTAGGCTAAAAATGTATAGTTCGATCTACTATCCAATCGAGGGATAGAACAAAAAATAATAAAATGTATGATGTTATTTCCATTGTATTGTTAAACTTTCCAAGGAAAATCTGGAATTTGGATATAAAATTGACGGGTTAGTGTGAGCCTATCTATGCGGTTATACACTTATGAATCCATTTTGCACGACGAAGATAAAAAAATGTACGATTTTATTAATACTTCTTATGCTTTGACCGCCTTATTCTATTCTAATCCTGATAAACTGAAAGTTAAACCATTGTGATACGTAAAAGAAAAGACTCCACTTTCAAGTTTATTATAAAATTGGGCTTATCTCCAAGAGTCACACAGTCTTACTCTTGTATAAAGGCATCTATACAATCGATGAACTACTTACAACTATAAAAGGTTGATTCGTGCTAAGCTAACTAAGGGTTGAAGTCGCCTCTATGGAAATGATAGGTAAAATTCTTTGGTATTCATGTGGAATCAAATGATTGATACCTTTATTCTTGGGTATTCCAAGACTAAACAGGTTTAAAAAACGATTTTCAACGGATTTCAAACTCGTTTACTATTTATTTTAAATAGAGAATTATTACAAACACTAGGGAAAGGTGTTAAGTTTACATGAAGCAAACAGTAATCAATGGCCACGGTAAAGCCTATGGAGAAAGATAGAGACAGAACCGGAAGGTTCTGGTTAATCCTTGTTTTCAAGATGAGATTGACTAGGAAATTGAGAATGTTTATAAAAACATAAGAAAAGCCAATCATGGTTAACAAGAAGGGTCCTATCTATGCACTTTCATTTTCTATACTTTTTTTTATTTTTCTATCCACTTTCACACATTTGTATACTCTTTCCACAATTTCAATATACTTTTTATATGTTAACGACAGCCTAGTGGGCTGATTTTAGAATTTACCTAACAAGAAAACAAAACGGCATTGAAGATTTCAAATGAACATGACTTGTTCTGAACCAATCACTCTAAGGACTTATCTTGATCGTCTTAAAAATTTCTTCTGATTGCTGTTCAAAGCAAAAGATCACACAATTTTATTAATGGCCAAGGTTTGTTTGACCAAGAGTAGGATGCATTTTATTATATCTGCAAAAAACTTCGTCCATTCGTTCACAGGGGTGTCCGCAAACAAACGAGACAATGAATTTATTATTTACTCCCTCCGTCCCAAATTATTTGTCCATTTTGGATATTCGTGCCAATTTCAATCGCTTATATCTTCCAATATGAATCTTCAAAAATATTCAATATAGATCTTGTTTGATAGTTCTCGATAAGTTATATAATACAAAGTGTTCACAATTACGAAAAACATTATAAAATGAAAGATATAACAATCGAAAAATGGCACAAGTTTCAAAAAGGGACAAAGAATTTGGGACGGAGGGAGTACCATAATCCATCAAGACTCGGAAATAGAATTCTTTATACGGAAAATTGGTGCAAGGTCCGAAATAGGTACGTAATAGGACAATTAGTACGGGCTAGGTTTTAGTAAGGTGTAGGATCCATTGATTTGAAAATATTATAGTCTAAGGTCCATAAATGGACAAAAATAGTAAAATACCCTGTCCCTACTAGCGCGCGTCCTTCTCTCTCACTTCGGCCTTCTCTATTGCCCAAGCAGGGCATGTTTGAGATTCTGACTAGTCAACTAGCGCACGTCCTTCTCTCTCACTTCGGCCTTCTCTATTGCCCAAGCGGAGCATGTTTGAGATTCTTCTCTCATGCGTTGGCCGTGGGCATCCCTCTCTCTTAATTGATTTCTCTCTCTTCAATTTGGGAGTGGGTTCAATTTTAGGAGGTTTGGGCTCTTTAGGGTAGGGTATAGTTGGTATTATTATTTTGAGTTTAGGCACTTAGAGTTCATAGGGTTTTAGAAGTTTAGGCACTTTCATAGGGTTTTGGAGGTTTAGGCACTTTCAATGATTTTAGAGGTTTAGGCACTTTGATAAGGTTTGGGGGTTTAGGCAAATTCATAGGGTTTAGGGGGTTTAAGCATATTCATGGGCTAGTTGGGGCATTTTTGAAACAAGGGGGTGATTTGTCGTCTCGGCATTAAGGAATTAGTTTGTGTCCTATTTGCATGATTGACCCCTATACCATGTCCTTATCGCCGAAGTTCCCTTCTATAAGGAAAATGTGGCTTTAGATAGTCGAGGATTTATCACATGAATTATCATACAACACTAAGGATTAGGAATACGATGAAACATCAACATCATAAACATAATCTATGAAATACATATGATACTTAGAGTTAGACAATAGCTTGTGAGATCGATGAAAGCACAACCCCAGCTAGAGCCATATTTGCCTCCATTCATGTAGGTTCTAGTAGCTGAATGCCATATAATGCATAGATCTCACAGTTTGTCTCATGTTACATGATCGGTGGGCGACGGGGGTGCCAAGAAAGACATGTCTCTCTAGTATTTATATTTTTAAAAACTTAAAAATTCCAACTAGTCCATCTGTACCAGGGTTCATGCTCTGCTTGCCCACGAATTTTGGGGAAGATGTTTTTGTCAAAACTCATATGTTTTTGGTGTTTTTATCTCCTGCAGAACTAAGCCAATTCTCTTGCAGGTACCCTGCATGTTGAAAGTGTCTCGCTACGTAGTCTAACACTGGTCTTCGGCTGCCTGGTTGAAACAAACAACTCAATGTTATCTGGAAGAATTCTCTCAAACAGTCTAGTCCTATTTTCCCAAGGTGTGGATCCATGACCTGAGAAATGTTGTCTTATTGGAGAACATTTTTAACTGAAAACAGTAGTGACATGTCCCGATATGTAGGGTTCCGGTAGATATTCAACAGCTTGTTACGAATCTGTAGTTACAACAACATTATATCACCGAATGAGTTCACGTCATCCTTGTGATCTACACTCTACAGAATTGTAGCGCATTATAACCGGTCTAAGTATGCCTGCGCTGATATATGTTGGTCGTAGTTCTTATCTTTGGAAGCATAACTTTTGCAACCCAACTCCCATCCAATAAAGTACTGAATGGTTCAATGCGGCAGTGTATGAGTTCACGCTTTCCGTACGCATGGAGATGTTCTAGTCGTTGCAGCCCCAATGCTAATTTGAACTCGTAATTCCCAGGAAAGTGGGGCATCTGCATGAAGCAAACAATGACCTATTGGCCTTGTAATCGTGACGAGGATAAACTCGTCTCGATCCCTGGAGGAGCAGTTTCTTTGGTTGAATCTCATCCCCAACAACTTTAAATTTCCTAAACATTTTGATCGCAGCCACATGACCTTTATCACCAATATTGATAACCCAACCTATTGTTGGGTGGGAGTTCTTGACAGTTATCCACGCAGAGAGAAGATATCTATGCAAAAAATTGACGACTTTCTATTGAATCAAATAGAAAACATGTACAAAATTACAGTTCACAATATCACTCATTTCTAGGGTTAGATGAAAGTTTCTTTCCAAGTAGGATGAGTTTTGTATTGGTCTAAAAGTACTCGTTAGAACTTTGGTAGTACGACTTTAACGGTGATTTCATTTTCAATAAATTTTTGAATATTTTCTATTTCTATCTATCGATTATGTTTGTATTTTAGATTCCAAACACGTTCACACAACCACGTGACCTATTGATTCACGAACTTAGTTGAGATAGGCTACACCTTGTAAGACGAGGTATTGTATTAGACGATCCACACTTAGACACATCTCGTATTAGTAAGCCAACTTGTGCTTGGCGACAATAGTCTATGCCAATCGATCTCCGGTGAACGTTTGTAATTGATCTAAATGTATAGTTCTTAGCCAAGCAAAATCATGTTATGAGGAGGAAACTGGATTCAACACCCTTAAACTTTTTTCACTTGTTTTTCAAAACTGCAATTCTCATGATTTCTTCGTTTAGAATTTTGATACAAAAAACTCAAAACTCACACTAGAATTGAAGTAGAAACTAGTTGAAACCGGTAAGACATGTTCTTGTCCGTGTGGAATGATACTCTCACTATTCTACAGAGTAGTTATAATTGTTCTATTTTAACAAGTGATTTTGATATGGTAACAGGTCTGAATAATCCGGCTACTCAAACAAAAAGAGACTCTATTAATTGTTCCCCTTTTGTTTTTGTTTATGTTTTGAACTGCAGAAAATTCTATCAATTGTTCCCTTGGAGTCTGTTTTCCCCGTCGAACAATAGAGTGAAACCCTTTTTTCCCGGGGATGCCGAAACTGTTTTACGACACAGGAATGTACAAATATATGGTTTTAGAAAACTGATTGAAGTAAAACTTAAACCGTTTAAACAACCGTTTCAAAGGACCTCTGTCCACCAGTAGAATAAGAAATGAATCATACAGACATATGTTACCTTGATCAAAATACAACTTGATTTCGTAATCAAAATTCAAGCTTTAAGACAGATGCAAAACTAGACAATACAATGAAATAAAACTACAAAGGAATTAGTACGATTTAGAGTAAATACCATCACCTCGTTGTACTTTATTAACACAAAAATGTACCAGTATAGAGCATTAAAAAAGAAACAGTTCTAGACTTAAGATTGTTACAAATTTGAGTTCTCATTTGGGTATCTAGCACCCTCACCGATTCATTCCGAGATGCTGATTACTTTTACGTGTAAAAGTTAAGAACAATGACTTAAGATTGTTAGAAATTTGCTCAATAAAATAACATGCGAGCGTAGAAGAATATAAATATGGAATTGAGGAAAATAGAAAAGCTGGCCGTGAGATTGTGAGGCATGTAGTCGCTATCTTAAAGTCATTGTTGACTCTCCACGTGAAGGTTTTAGCGGACACCAATGGCTCCAAGATTCAACCCAGTGCTTGTAGCCATTCTCATCTAGAGTTTACATCTTCAAGAAATGCTTTGGGAATAACAACTTCGACAGGGACAGTTCCTTACCTTCTAGAAGATCCAATCCAATCGTCCTGGTGATCTCGAACCTACCAGAATTACGACCGGTATTCTAATCCGAAACGGAATCCGAAATCGGTCTCTGTCGATCTCGGACGTATTGGAATTACACCCGGTACTCTAATCCGAAACGGTATCCGAAATCCAACTGGTAACTGTACACACCGTACCATGGACAAAAATGGTGCTATAGCCGGTAAGTTATTCAGAAACTTGCTTGACGCAGAATTTTGAAGCACAAACTTTTGAAGAAGCTCATTTAATTCATCATGAGGAAGATCAGCAGTCCTGAAAGCTCTAACAGCTGCAGAAACTTGTGCTAGGCTCTTGCTTTCAGTAGATAGAACTTCATCAATAAGCTGTCTTCTAAATTCATTCTCCGGGTTAAGGACCATCTTCCACAAATCACCATCCATCCTTTCAATTACATACCTGAAATACAAAACATGGGTAAGATAAACCCCCTCTCAACATCATCTACAATTACAGGTTTTACAAAAGCAAAAACAAAAATAATTCCTAACCTCGCCTGCAGTTTGAATAGGGCGTTCTTATTTGTTACATTGATAAGCTCTTCGTCACATTGTCCTCTGCGATAAGCAACAACAGCAAGGGTGGGACCCCGCTCCTCACAATATTTCCCCACAACACGTGAATCATAGTACTGGTTTGTGGTAAGAAAGAGTTCTGGATTATTGTCGCTGTCTATTATAATTTTTCCTAGAGCATTGTGAACAGGTACGTCTTGCCTTCCCTCCCTCACAAGATGCTCTAAGAACTGGGTAAGCAATTGAAGTCGATTCCTGATAACATAAGCTTAGTGTGAGGATCCGAAGCAGTTGATGAGACAGAGAAAGGGAGGCAGAAAGTGCATGGGGACCTGACCTTTTCTCGAACTCCTCCACCAGTGGTTCAATTGTAAGCAGAGGATGGGCAGATAGAATAAGGCCTTTAATAAAATCTTCAGGGCACCTATCATTCAGCAGCTGCCCTACAACTAACGGAGCATTTCCTGGGTTTACCTACCAGAGAAATCCAAGAATAGTTTAGCACTGTAACCTTCTGATAGGTGCGTAAATGTACCCATTTAAACTCCCTAATTTATGTTTTTTACGTCTGTTTAGCGTACTACTAGAAGTTTGATATTTGTTTTTCTCGTTTCAAGACTTGCGGAGCAATTGAATGGCACATGGAGCTAAATTGAGGGTTGAAGGTTATAATCAATAATTAAAAATCAACCGGTGAGTTCAGTGACTTTGGAGAATCAACTCATGTGGAATGCAATGACATGGACAAAAAGTGATCAGTTTATAAGTACAAAGACTTTTTGGGCTTGATTAGGAATTCAAATGGATGGAGCCAAAATGGAAATTAGGTGAGATTTAAAATACCTTGGAAGTCCATTGTTTGAAGGAGTTTTAGTCTTGGATTGATACTGCAATGCTTTTATGCCTTTTGCATGAAGCAAGGTGCTTGGTAGTGGGCCAGATTAAGAAATTAATTGTGAGTTAAGAAATCTTTGGAAAAAGAGGACTTTCGAGACGATATCAGAGGAGGTTGGAAAAGAGGAGAGAACACAAAAAAACGAGTAGAAGAAGAAAAGGCTTTAGGGGGAAAAAAATTCCATTATTTGTAAGCTTGTAATTTGTTTATGAATGAAGTTTATTCTTTCATGATCATATATACTTGCTCCATGATCGGCTAAATCCTTTGGCTAGGATAACGAGGAAGAGTCTCCGAGTATGTAATTGTCTAATTTTCAAGTGACAGAAATGCTATCTAAGACCCTTGACAGAATTCTTACCTCGTGAACATAACTTTCAATGTAGCAGAGCATGTTGTTTGAATAAAGGTACTGGGTAAGATCTTGAACGAACCCAAACCGATCGCATACATTGATAAGTGGTCGTGGATCGCAAAGCTTTGCATTCATCAAGAAGTTTTTTGTCTTTTCAGGGTCATAGAACTTTGATTCTCTTGTCAAGCGTTCGACCTCCTCGATTTGTCCAGCCTTGGCAGCAGCCTTAATGTACTTAAAGTGAATTTCAGGATCCTCACTATAACGGAAAATAGATCGATGAATGATAGAATCACGATTTGGAAAGGAATATTAACAAATATAACTGACTCATTATTATAGATTACCTGGAGCTCAGCAAATCTCTTGATTGTCCACCTGACAAACTGATGCTCTTCATCTCCTTCAACCACCGGTCCATCATACTCGGCGTCCTTTTCATTTTTCTCACTGTTCTTCCTCTCTGTTGGGATACTAATGCGAGCTCAAGGCTGCCCAACACTTCCGCCATTGTGGGCCGTGATTTTGGACTTTTATGCAAACAATTGTTGGCAAGTACAACAAAAGACTTCAAACAACGTGGTGCTATTTGACCACTGAGAGAGGGGTCAATGATTCCATCAAGCTTTTTATTTTTGATGCAGTGTTGAGCCCAATGGACTAAACTAATTTGGTCCTCCTCTAGTTTTCCATCCACAGGGGGCCTCCCGCATAACGCTTCTAACAATACCACGCCAAAGGCATACACATCAGATTTCTTACTCAGTCTGTGAAGTATGAAATACTCAGGATCCAAATACCCAAATGTGCCCCTCACTTCTGTGCTTATATGGGTCATTGAGTGACTTGTGCCTTTCGACAATCCAAAATCTGAAATCTTAGCTACCCAATTCTCGTCTATCAGAATATTTGTTGTCTTTACATCTCGATGTATGAAACTCTGGTTGGTACCACTATGAAGGTGGTGTAATCCGCGGGCAGCACCAATACAAATGTCAAGCCTTTCCTCCCACGAGAGAGGAGAAATACTCGTATTACTTTCTGTTGTATTGCGCCTGTAGAGATGATCAGCAAGGGTTCCCAGCGCTACATATTCGTAAACAAGAATCATCTCTTGACACTCGTTGCAGTAGCCGATTAACGAAACAAGATTAGCATGCCGCAGCTTTGAAAGCATCTTGACCTCCATCCAAAACTCTTCCGCACCTTGCTTGGACTCGGCATTCAACCGCTTTATGGCAACCATCGTAGCAGTATCATCGATGAACCCTTTATATACCTTACCAAATCCTCCGGTCCCGATAATTAATGCATCATCAAAATTGTTTGTCGATATTAGTACCTCATCCAGTGAAAAGAAACGACAAGATGCCTCTGACTGAATGACCCCACCATCGATTGGATTCTGACTCTTTGAAAACGCCAACCTATTGGACAAGGCTCTGGCTGAAACAGGTTCTGAAGAGGCCGGCAAGGCGTCGAGACTCGAATCAGGACTACTAGAATCATTGGCGACAAGCCTAACTGGTTGACTAGTTTGCCCATCTTCAAAATTCCGGCTGCCTAAAGTTGACATGTTGTGGAAAATTTCCTAGGAACACTCGCAGAAAGTTTTTAGATTGGGAAATTAGGAGAAAGATGTCGCCAGCGATTAAGGGGAAAGAAGATGATCACAGAGAAACACATGGTAATGGTTGAAGTTCGCCTCTGTGAAAGTGATTGGGAAAATAATGAGTTTCAAATTGGGATGAGGTCAACTGCCGGCCCTGAGTTTTCGTGGCTAAAGTGATAACAAAAAAAGGAAAATGCGAAACTTAGCCCTTGAGGCGAGGTTAATGTATAGAAAGTGTATAATATCCAAGAAAAGTGTATTGACATTCGTGAAGCTGTATTGATATCAGTGGTTAATTTGTTTGTCATTTTATGCATACATATTATCTTTCCTCTCTAATGGGACGAAGTTAACAAGACCCAACAAAATACAATGTAGATAAGTACAAGCAAGAAAAAACCCAAACAGTCGAATAAACAAGATTTCAAAAACATTCTTTGGGGGCCTAAAGCGACTGAATCTCATATTTTAATCCAGGGCCGACACTGGATGCATGCGGTCCAGCTTTAGAGAAAGTAATTTTTCATACAGGGACAGCAAAAAAAAAGGATTTTCATTCATAACAAGGATAAAAAAACGAAATTGGTACAATAATAAAGCAAAAGCATTAAAAAAATCTCGAAAAGTGCACAATACTCTCCTACTGCTGGTACTTGCAACTTCCCAACTTACCTCATAGCCACTCCAAGTTTTTCATTTATGTGGTTTATAGTTGACAAAGTACCAACAAGAAACAAAGAAAAAAAAAAAACCTCCATACCCACGACACCTAATTACCTCTACTAAACCAATGTCTGCAGCACCCAATTTACTCCCCGACGTTCCTCCTAGAAAACCCCTTCACCACGGCCCAATGCTCCTAGAAACTCCCATCTAGCCTATTGCTCGGTAACTCATGTTGGAATTAAACACAGAAGCACCCAAGCATCGAGATTCAAACACAACCATAATCACAACCAATAGAAGTTCGATGAAAAAGAAAGTAGAGAGAGACACTCAAGATTTACGTGGTTCGGCAATAATCCGCCTACTCCACGGAGAGGATCCCATTCTTTTCACTATGAGAATAATTTGTACAAGTACAGTTGAATATGAAAAACCCACACCCAATCCCTTGTACCCTCACTCATATAAGAACACACTCTCACTCCCTAAATTGCTCTCACCTTGAGCTATACAAAGCATACATGATCATGGGTATAAATAGAACCAGGAAAACAAGCCATTATGGCTTCAAATGCCTTTTGAACTACCCAAGAAAACCACCATGCATGCTTCCAAGAATATCAATTCTCCATGCCTTGAAACAGACCGTAATAGCATTCCAAGAGAGACTTTTAGGGAATAAACCAACACATTGGGAATAAACCATCCCAATAAATACCACTGGAAATTCGAACCATCCCAACAATCTCCACCTCGGTAAGAATTCCAAGCACACCACCTACCTTTGAAGCCGACAGCTACATTTCTTGAATCAAACTAAGATCCAACAATTTGATTAGAACCACACGGCCAATATAGCCTCCCCGCGCCAATAATCATCAATTGACACGAAAGTAGGACCTCGACCCATCCTCTCCACCAACAGGCTTTACAACCTCACAAACATTGGCAACTTGGAAACATGACTTCGTCTTTGCCGCAAAAGACTCACTCCTTGGGTACCCATTTCCAAACTTTTGTCGAGTGAACTGTTTTGCCAATCAACCGATACAATCCTCTGCACTTCTCTCCTCTCATCAGGACCTTACTGCCGCGTGTGTCGACTTTCATGGCTCTACCTCCAGCAAAATACTTGCACCCGATGGAGTCAATCCGACTAAATGAAATTTGATTCCTTCACAACTTTGGGACAGAAACCACACCACCCAAAGTATGAACTGCTCCATCAAACATTTTTATCTTCACATTCCCGAAACCTTGAATATTATATGGAGTTTCATCGCCCAAAAAATGCGACCCACCATCTTTTTCTTGGAGTAAACATGCGTAGTGCCACCGAAATCTAAAATCCACTCATCATGAAAAGAAGTGTTTATACCTTCAGCAGAGACTGTGAGGAGATCTCCATCATCCGCTACCACCAAAGAACTGCAACTCGAAGCGTCATCGCATTTCTTCCCTTTGTTCTTACACAAAGGACAATCGCGTTTCACATGGCCATATTCTTTGCAACTCTAACATTGTACACCCTTTTCCTCTGGAACTAGAGCTGGACCTGTTGTTTCCTCCAGATCTACCATCAAATGTCCTTCCCTAATTCTCACTTTGAACCACAAGTGCCGAACTTTCTCCACCCACAACTTTATTTTCTTCTGGGTACAATGAGAAACCAAAGCCGACTGCACCTGTTCCAAACTCACCGTATCTTTTTCATACAAAAGAGTTGTCACCAAAGTATCATACGAATTCTGAAGAGATGTAAGAAGCAAAAGGGCCTTATCTTCTTCTTCTATCTTTGCCTCAACTTTCACAAATGATCCAAGTAACTATTGAACACATTCATATGCTCCATGAGATTCCCGCCTTCCTCCATCTTAAGCCGATACAACTGCCGCTTCAGATGTAACTTGTTGGTCAAGCTTTACGGAAGATAGGGCTTTTCCAACTTCTCCCACAAGGCCGATGCTGAATCCTCATCCATGACATTGTTGATAATATTATCAGCAATATAAAGTCGAATCGTGTTCGCACACCTCAACTCCAACTCCTCCCATTCATCCTCTTTCATCGTCTCCGGTTTCTTATCCTTTCCTTTCAATGCTTTAGCCAAGCCCTGTTGAACAAGGATGTCCTTTACCCTCATTTGCCAAAGAGTAAAGCTACCATTTCCATTATACTACTCAAGAGAAAATTAAGAGTTGATCATTGCCTTCATTGTGGACGTAACAGAACCCGAATCTCAGAAAAACAAACTAGTCAAGAACCGAGCCAACTCTAATACCACTTGTTGGGATTAAACACGGAAGCACCCAAGCACCGAGATTCAAACACAACCACAATCACAACCAATGGAAGACGATGAAGAATAAAATAGAGAGAGACACCCAAGATTACGTGGTTCGTCAAGAACTCGCCTACTCCACGGAGAGGTTCCCATTCTTTTCATTATGAGAATAATTTGTACAAGTACAGTTGAGAATGAAAAACCGACACCCAACCCCTTGTACCCTCACTCATACAAGAACACACTCTCACTCACTCCTAACTTGCACTCACCTTATGCTATAGCAAGCATACATGATAATGGGTATAAATAGAACCAGGAAAACAAGCCATTATGCATGGCTTCAAATGCCTTTTGAACTACCCAAGAAAACCACCACGCATGCTTCCAAGCATATCAATTCTCCATGCCTTGAAAAAGATCATAATAGCATTCCAAGAGAGACTCCTAGGGAATAAACTAACACGTTGAGAACAAACCCCCCCAATAAATACCATTGGGAATTCGAACCATCCCAACAACTTCTGCACCACAACAAGCCACCGCCGCCATGAACCACGAACTCCTCCTTGATGGAGCTAGCCAAAATCATTGCCAGCCGCCAACATCTCCATCAGAATCCCCTCCACACTCACCTCACAAAAAACCCCTAAACAACTTTCCCCTGTTTTCCTTTTTAAATGTGTTGTTTTCTAAATCAAACTTATTAAAAAACATCATCATTACACCTTTCACATCAACTTTACCTCCTTTTCACACCTTTCCGTCAATTTTTACATTCAATTTCCAAAATTATCCTCCACTTTTATCCATTAACTTTTCAAAATGACAAAATAATAATTTTATATAAATTTTTACCCATTAACTTTTTAAAATACAGACTTACTAAGGGACAACCCAAAATGAAAATCTCTACATTATTTAGGGATGGAGGTAGAAATTTTCTTATCACATTTAGAAACAAAAAAAAATTCACAGGAGATATATTAGCTAGAAAAAGTTGTATTGAAAAGCAAGCATAGAGTATATTGTAGGGAAACGCTTCAATACAAACCTAATAAAAACACACACCTCATGTACTCAATCAAGAGTTCAAATCACCACATAGACGTTACCTAAAGAACCGGTCATCCAATAGGTCACCTCATTTAACTACAAGTATTCATAATTAAGCTGGACCATAAATTTGTAAACCAATTCATAACCCTATTTTATCTGCCACAACAAACTCATAAGAAAACCATAAATGATCACAAGAAAGCTAAAAAAATTCATAAGAAAAAACAAATGTACAACAAATTCTCATAAGCAATGATTCATAGTTCTAAAATTGTGGTTAGCCACAATATCTCATAATATCAGTTCAAAAAACATTGTCTCATAATACTTGCCACAAACAAGCATAACTATGGCCACCAAAATTCATAACACTATATCATAAGTGCTTGAACACAAATTCTCATAATTAGCACCACTAATAATCATAATTTTGTGTCATAAATAAGTAAGGTTTAACTATATTTTTTTTTGCAATCAATTTCAAAATCAATTAGCGTATATACTATACATCAATAACCGGTTTGATAATCTATGCAGTTTTTGATTAATTTCATAAAAAAATTATACCCAAAGCCAATTCCCATAAATTAAAACTACGGAATCAAATATGTGCTCGCGTTTAGCTATAAGAGAAGTAAAACTAAGTTGCTTTACATAATATTTTGTATTCAAAAACCTAGTAAAATCAAATTTAGTTTGACTAGACAATTGCGACTACAGAATCAATTCTGATATCAATTAATGTGTGAAAGTTTATTTTCATGACAGAATTGAGGACTATGACTACAAATCTATTGGGGAATTTGGGTCAAATAATCAAATAACCCACCTCCATTGTTAGACATTTTCCAAAGTTAGTTGATATCTCGAATATGGAGTATATTTCTCCAAAAGGCATGTTGGTCTCTTACTTGGTTCTCTTGCCATTACCTCAAACAAGCCTTCTATATTCTTAAAAGTGACAATATTCCTTTAATCTTAAAGTTTCTAGGCTTCCTGGCTAGTTGGGTCTTGGGTGGCGTTTTTCGCCGGTATACCCTTGTCCCATTAATCTTTGTTTTCTTTTTCTTAGCAAAAATAAAATAAACAATAAACACAATATTCCTTGATTACAGAACTGCTACCGCTATTGGTCATATATTTTTTATTCTCGTGTGACACTGGTTAGTAGATGAACATCAATCGCATATGCATGCACATCGACCAGTGAGTTGTTTAACCGTGAATTTTAAAATTAGATAGGCTTTTAAAAGTGTTTGAGCTCTATTTGCCAATGACATCAATCTCAAATGAGCTGGCATCGATCTCAAATAAGCCGGCATCGAGCATATCAAGAGACATAATTTATGGTTGTTCAAATAGGTGGACTTTGCTATGAACTTTGTATGTACGTAACAATATGATTTTTGTGTGGTACTGTTTTAAAATTTAGTAACAAGTTTGCATGGGTTATATTGACTGGTAAAATTATTCTGAAATTTTATCTAGTTTTTTTTGCGAAAAGTAGAATTTGACCTCTCAATATATTTTTTACTTAATTTGCAAAAGTCCGTTGAAGAACAGACCATAACTAAATATGTGACTCAACTATCCCTCAACTGCTATTTACATTTAATTCATACGTCAATCAGCTAAAATTTCCTTTTTATCTAAATTCTTCTTTGGAAACGTAAATTTTATATATACCAAATTAAACTCATTCTAGTAATTTCCCTTTGTTGTTTAGTTTCAGTTTTTTAGCCCTCAAGGCTCAAGTGATGCTATGTATCTTTAAAAAAAAAAAAAGTGCTATTGGGTGCAGCTGGTCAAATTGGTTGGACTTGAATTCTAAATAGTCGTCACCTTCCCAAATCGTTTGTGACGAGGGAAAAACAAACAAGATCCGCAATTTAGATAAAATAATCCGATAGGTATCAAATTGATTTTTTTTTTTAACGGCATGTATCAAATTGATTACCTCACTTGGGTTGAAAATGTTATAGTACATAAATAGTTGCCATCTATTACATTCACAGACAATCACAACTCCCAAGTCAGACTGAGACCCCATTCCGCTAACAAAAAACCAGATTTTTAAAAAAAACCCAAGACAAATCATTTTCTACAATACATCATATAAAAAGTCGTTAAACCCCAAAAAACCAATATCAGTGGAACACCCCCTAACTAGACATCAATTTTGATGGTACAAGATTATAAGGATTCAAAAGGTTTAATTGATAGATGAAAGATGAATTAGACATATATAAGTAGTTAAGGGGATAAAAGTGCAAATTAGTCTTCTTTTTTATGGAGAGAGTGACTGGCTACATTCACGTCATGTGTTCTCCATCATTTCCGAATACTACAAAATATCGATTTCCCGTCAATTGCCAAGCCATACAAAACAATGAATTACTGTTCTAGGTTCAATTTGATCGGTTACTCCCTCTGTACTATTTTTTGGTCCGTTTTTCCATTTTGGTCTGTCAAAAAATAATTGACCATTTTCCATGTAAGGACCCGTACGTAATTTATACACATAGTACACTGGAATCCATTCAGAAACCAGTTGCTTTCTCTTGGATACCACCAATATTCATGTTTGTCGGACCACTTTTCCACCATTTCCCCTAAAATCAATTTGGTCCGACAAGTGGTATCAGAGTCGGGAGGTCATGGATTCGAGTCGCGGGAGCATTATCGTGAAGGAGGGATTAATTGTCGAGTCCAGAGTGCCCCATGGATTTGGTTACACATGCCACTCCCTGCAACCACTGTAAAAGTAGATTTGCGGGTGCGACGTCAAGTACCATAAAAGACTTAACTGAAGCCCTTCCTGACACTAATTGGTTTTAGGAGAGATGGTGGAAAAGCGGTCCGACAATTGGTCTTAAGAGAGATGGTGGTTGTACAATCTAAGCCATAGAAACCATAGTCAGTTATGTTCAGAAAGTTCACTCTCCTGCCTGTGTGAGACTCACACTTTCTGGCAATCTATTTGCCCAAGCATTTCAATGAACTCAGACACTAATAATTCTTCTTTCATCATTCTGCCTTGCAACTTGTGAATCTAAGGTTGAACTTCAATTCATGGACATTTTGGTACTACACTAAACTAGCAAATATGTTTCAGAATTTGGCAGTTACTGCATAACCGGAAAAGGCCTCCAACTGTATGAAATTCAGGTAATAAACAAAAACACTTTACTGCAAATAAACTGAAGACTTTAATGCCAATATTCATACAGAACAAAGAAAATCCCGTATATGGCTGCTACAACTTACCAATCTCGAGGGACTGGGTTGGAGCATCAATGGTATTTGAAGTACCGAACCAGAACTATCGGAAAAACCTGCAATGACATCACAGGAAAAAGCCAAAAAGAAACTTCTCCCTGAAGATTGCTTAAACGAGCTCATTCTGAAGTGATTTCAGAGAACGCGTTTCTTTCTTTTTCCATATACATATAGTTACTTGTTTTCATTCTTAAAAACTGTTCTTGGAAAACATGTAAATACCTCCAAAGTTACTTAATGTTTTGATGCGTCAGTCGTGTTATATAAACTCGATCGCCAAATGAGGCTTTTTTTATAGTCTATCATTAGTTCAATGGGCACCAAACTGATAACAAAACAAGGTGAAACTTCGCACAAAAAACTTGCTAGTAGTTTAAGAAGTACAGCAATGGTGCCATGACTTGTTCCACGAACACTGTTGTTAGGCTGAACACCAATACGTAATATAACATGCTATACTAATATATGCACCAATCACAATTGTACAAGCACCAATATTTAATACCGGATATGCATCAATCGCGTTTGCTGAGCAAAGTGTTCTCAGAGCATACAAGACCTTGCTGCAATATAATTGAATTTCTTGGCATAAGTTTGGATTGGCACAAAACTCAAACACCATGGAACCATGGTAGTTCGAGTGCAAATCTGCATATCATGACTTCACAAAGGACCAAATGAAAAAGAGAAAATCTGCATACCATGAAAAACATTCGGAAATAGGGTGTATGGTGGCTGGACCCTGTCACAGACTCAAAATTCTTCTTCGAACATTACATATTCTTCTTCTGACATGAGATATAGCTGTTCTTCTGAGACCATGTTGGTGTATGTGCTAGGGCGTGACTCAGCTCCAATCTCGATAAGATTCTCCCAAGCCTTTTGTACTGACAATGCAGACCAGAGGCTCCGTTCCACTTCATGCATCGAGGGCCTTTCGGGTGGTTCCAAATGCATACAACGCAATGCAATTTTGACAATTTCCTTGAAGCACTTTGGTGCTATCTTTCCAATCAGGTATGGATCAATACATTCAGTGATGGTTCCAAACAGGATGTTTCTTTTGAACCTCCCGGCTAGTTGCTTGTGCCTTGAGAATGACTCATGGTGAGACAGTATTTCCAGCAACACGGCGCCAAAAGAGTGCACGTCAGATTCTCGTGTCACTTGTCTTTTTGACCACGTTAAATCTGTAATCTTTCCAGTCATTATCTCGTCCAATAGAATCTTGGATGACTCTATTTTGCGGTGGATGACTCTTGGCTTCACATCCGCATGGAGATATTGCAATCCTCGTGCAGCATCAATGCAAATATTTAGACGTTTTTCCCACAATAGTGGATCATGGTAGTCTCCGCATAGATGATCACGCAAGGAACCGTTGGGCATGTAATCATACACGAGGATGAACTCATGTTTCTCACTGCAGTATCCAATTAGATAGACGATTTGGCGGCTATGATGGAGCAAGGGTTTCCGTTGCACCTGCGACATAAATTCGTTTAACTCATCCGAGGTCACTTCCTTTAACCTTTTGATCGCAACCGTAAGAGTTCCTCCATCTATACATCCTTTGTATACCATTCCTTGATGACCACGTCCGATCAAAGAATCGTTAGTGAAATCATTCGTGGCTGCTCGAATCTCATCAAGTGAGAAGCGGCGGCATGGTTTACTCATCGAATTTATGTACTTCCTTTCCCAACTTGAGTGACGAGTCACACCTTTAGGAAAAGGGGTGATAGCCTGAAACATCGTTTTAAGTATTCCCTTGCTACTTCCCTTGTATTGGGAGTCTTGGGACACTAATGTCCCCACCACTTGAGCCATTGTAGGTCGCGATTTCGGATTATTATGCAAACAATTTATTGCAGTATTTGCAAAGTTAGCCAGACATTGTGTTGGAATTGATCCAATAAGAAAAGGATCAACAAGTCGGTCAAGCTTTCCCTTTTTCATGCAGTCTTTGGCCCAAAAGACTAAACTGATATGGTCCTCCTCTAGTCTTTTATCGACGGGTGGTCGCCCACAGAGAACTTCAAGCAATACAACGCCGAAGGCATACACATCAGATTTCTTGGTTAGTCTCTGAGTTAAGAAGTAATCAGGATCCAGATACCCAAACGTTCCTTTCACGTTTGTGGTGACATGGGTCGTCGAATGGCTTGTCGTGCCCTTGGACAACCCAAAATCTGACACCTTAGCAACCAATTTCTTGTTCAACAGAATATTTGTGGTCTTCACATCTCGATGTATGAAACTTCGTTGGGTACCATTATGAAGATAGTCTAGCCCGCGGGCAGCACCAATGAAAATTTCAAGCCTCTGCTCCCAAGTAAGATGAGAAATACTTGTCGCACTTTCTTTTCTACCTCTGGTGTATAGATGACCCGCAAGGGTTCCCTTAGCCATATACTCATACACAAGGATCATCTCTTGGCAGTCGCTACAGTATCCGATCAAAGTTACTAGATGATCATGACGGAGCTTATAAAGCATCTTGACCTCAGTCCAAAACTCTTCCGCGCCTTGGTTGGACTCCACGTTCAAGCGCTTTACAGCTACAAGCGTAGCCCCACCGTCGATGAACCCTTTATACACGTTACCGAATCCCCCGACACCAATAACCCATTTCTCATCGAAGTTGTTGGTCGCCGATCGTATCTGGGGGAGTGAAAAGCGTTGGCAAGATCCCTCGAATTGGAGCACCCTACGTGTTGGTTCATTATCACTGTCTGAATCTGACATGTCTAGGAGACGTGAGCTCTATGTGAGAAAGAAGATGATGGAAAATGTGAGTTTGAATAGTGGTTTTGGATGGGGAATAAGGAGTTATAACAAGCTATTTGCCTATGCAAAAATGGAGAAGGCGGGAGAAAAGTATAGGAAAAAGAGAGAGAACTTGTGGTTTGTATTATGTGTCTGCTTTTGAGAATGATTGAGAATTGAGATAACTAGATAAGAGAGGGATGGTCGAGGACTTGCGACGACTTGGTGCTGGTAGTAATAGTCGAACACTTGCGACGACGCGGTGTGCGAATTCCTCAATGATGTCACAATACAAGTGAATAGTCCGACCCATTTGAAACATCAACTGTTTGTGGAACATATGAAAATTTTCTTCTATTCCAGGTAGAGCGATAAACGAGTCGAGCGAGTTGGGTACGTGGTATATTGTTCAAGCTTGGATTCTAAACTTGACGGGGTTCGAAACTTGATTTACCTTGAAATCAAATGGGTTGATTTTCTCAAATGTAGAAACCATTTGGTAAAATCAACTCATTTCTATTTGCTAAAATGGATTGATTTTATAGAATTCCTATTTTGGCAAATGGGATACAAGTTACTCCCTCCGTCCCTTTTTAAATGATCCATACGGGAATACGTGCAATTTCAAATCCCTATAAAATAGATTTCTCTATATGATTTTTTTAATTTTTTATATCAAATTAAAGTGCTCATTGAGTACTTTAATTTGGTGCAAAAAAAAAATTAAAAACGTTTTACGGAGGTGCCTTTTTAACGTCCACAAAAATACACGTTTCCCAAACGGATCATTTAAAAAGGGACGGAGGGAGTAATATACTTATGAGGCAAGTCAACCTTAAATGAGCTTTAATCGACCCGTCAGAGTACATCAGGAGTAGCTTGAATTTTTTAAACATCATAAGCTCTGAACGAGTTGAGCATTAGCTTGTCCAAGCTTGATTTTAATAGCTTAATGAGTTTTAAAACGTTCAGGATTTGTTTTTGCAACAAAACAATCCCGAAGGACCTTTTGATAATCGGTAAAGATTGGGTACATCATTTGGTGTACACCAAATGCACACCTCATTGTATAGACTCCATCTCGGGATTCCACACAAATGATCGAAGCTGCTCATTTTGTTTGAAATATTTTTTTAAGGATCCCTATAAAAAATAAGCTCGATCGGGTATCGGTAGAGACTTGATCAATTCTATGCTCAGTTTTCTGACAGGAAATTGAGCAAAAAATCAATCAAACTCTTACTGATGTCCAGGAATGGAGAGACACTTGGCCTTGCTTTCCCCAAACAGAGGGACATGAATTGGACTTATCTCACGACCCAATTTTTATAAAATCCTGAAATATGTTTTTTTTTTTTTTTCTTTTTAAATGTGACTACCCATAACCTCCGTGTATTTACCAAAAAGAATCCTTGTTTCCATCATGCATTGATCTATAGGTCTAACCAAATTAAAAGAACTGAAATAAGTGATCCACTTCCCAAATTCCTCAAAGTTTTCTGTCAGCCACTAAGCGCACATAACATGAACCTTTTACGCTAACGACAATTACAAATGTACAAGTTCCTTTGTTCGTTTGCTGAAAATAATATCAACATATTTTTTGCAAGTCAAAATATACTTTTTATTAAAAGATGGCTTTATAAGACCTAAACCAAACAAACTAATACCTAGCATGAGTCGTCTAAACACGAAACTTAGCCTCACCGCCGACGCCGTCAAAGCTTGTTCTTGCCCTTAGAACCTGTAAGGTAGGGGTGAGCACAACCGCCCACAAATAATTAGCTAAAAGCTCAAATATGCAAGTAACATGTCTAACAAATGAAAAAAAATTCATTCCCATTGAAACCATTTCATTTAAATCAAAAGTTAACTCAAGTCAATACTAACATACATAAGAACCAAAATAAATAAAGTCCTTAAACTATAAACGAGTCAAATCCTTAAATTTAAATAGCCGAAAATAAGAGGACATAAATCGAAGGTCCAATACCGACTCGGTCGAGTATAAATCATCAAAGCTTGTTGCGTACCAATCCTAGGCAACTGATCAAGTCCCTAAATCATCCAAATTTATGAGCTACTAACCCAAAGGCCTATGGGGCACCTTATCCCGCGTGGATTTACATACACCAACGGATAAACTTGTTATCCATATGTTTCTGGCTACACAACAGTTATAAAATGGCCAAGCCAACCTTCAATAGCTCACTAGCTCAAGTAGTACACTAACTCAAGTAGTAGTATCAATTCCAAATCACTCCAAGTAAATCCAACATTTAACTAATTTCAAATTCTTAACCTTTAATTTATAAATCAATAAAACCCAAATATACTTTACTTGCTTGTAAATCTTAATCTATCCCCTTAATCAAATCAACTCTTCAATTACTTATCACTTTTGCCAAATAAGTTATCACTTTTGCCAAATAAGAGAGAAATCCATATCCAATACATTCCATAAGTGCTCTTCACAAAACACCAAAATTCATAAGGTAGTCAAATAGAGCTCTCGAGTAAACTAGTATACAAATACAACAAAGTGAAACAAAAACCTCAAATAAGAACCACAATTTTCCTTGGGCATAAAACTCCCATCACAGTACATCAAATATTAAACCTGGCAATTTTAATATATAAGAGACATTTTCAACTTATAACATATAACAGAAATTATTAGGGCATTTTCAAATTAGGGATTTCTTTTTTCATAGATCATCATGCTTGAACACTTAGCAAAATTAAATTTTATACATGGTAACTTGCATTTTATAGAGACTAGCGGAAAACCCAACCTCAAAGAAGAGAAACCCTAAATTGCTAGGAAACCCAAATGTCCTTCGGCTCGAACTGTAGTCCTCTTCGCGTATGTCAACCTCTGTTTTTGCACTATTCTGAAATTTACATGTCTTGGCCTTCAATTTTGGAGGAGAAGTACAAGGGTTTATAGAGTTTGAGAGACAGAGAGACGGAAACTGGAAAGGAAATGCCGAGAGATTTGTGTTCTTGGCCTCTCTGGTGTTGAATGAGTATCAACTGTAGAAATTATACTATTCCCTTCCAAGTGTTAAGATAATATGCTACTTACTATTTCAATGGACTTCTTGTTCAAACTACAAGGGATCTGAGTATTCCATTTTACCTTTTGGAGAGAGTGAGAGCTAGGACAGCAATTGAAAAAACTAGATGAATTGGCTCGAGCTTTTCAATATAGATAGCCCAAGAAAGAAGTGTATGAGACCATGAACAACATGCGTTTATTTTCTTTAGTCACGAGTTTCTCGTTTGATAAAATCATTGTTTTTAGCACTTTCGATTCTTATTTTCTAAAAACAGCAGTATGTGAGAGAAAATTGATTTTTAGAAATTTTTATCTCTATTTTTTAAAATTACCCTCAACTTTTCTCCATTAACTTTTCGAAAAGACAAAATAATAATTGTATATACTTTTACCCATTAACTTTTCATACTCCCCCGTCCCAAATTGTTGCTCCTGTTTCAGGAATCCAACTTTTTATGTACAGTATAAAATTGTACCAAGAAAGAAAATAAGTACCAACTGTTCTTTGTTCTCTTTTTTTACTTGGTCCTTTGTTTTGGACACCCAAAAAAGAAAAGAATAAGCAACATTTTGAACAGTATAAATTGGTCCTTTGTTGTGATATTATAAATTGATCATAGAAGTACATCAATAGAAAGACTCGTCCTTTCACAAACGGCCAAGTAACCAAAACGGAGGTGATTCAGTCCAAAGACTAGATCCCTTACCAACTATACATTTTCTAGCGATAACATGAGAAAATGTGTTGTTAATGGATCGCCTAATACGAGAGAAAACCACACATTGAAGACTACTCCTTAGCAGCTTGATATCATGAAGGATATTGAGCAAAAAAAAAAAGATATCATGAAGGATGACCCCACCTCTACGCTCAAAAAACTGATAAAGAAACCAAACACCCTTAGTTTATCAAACTCAAACCAATGGGCAAAGGGAAATTAACTAATTACATTCACACTAAAAAGGAGATGCCATGTAAAATGATCAGTACTCTAATTGCATATATTGGAAGGCTTTCGAAAACCATACATTGTTTTTCTCCTAATTAATAACAATAATAATAATAATAAAACAGTGCTCTTTCCTCACATGTTAGAATTGGGAAAATTAAAAATAAATTGATACAGAACAAATGAGAAAAATAAAAGTAGACTGAATTTAGAGGGTCATTTCCTGCCGCCCATCCTCGTGCATTGTCTTCAGAGTGACACACTTGGGAACTTGCAAGAACCATAGCCTGCTCAATAAAATTTGCAAAAAGGAAATATGAATCAGTACAAGGATAGAAACAACGTGACCGCCTGTCCTGTTAATTGTTTTCTTGCCTGGATAAATTTTCCATTGGATATATAATCTCACAAAGTGTAAAATATACAATACGATGATGGGTATGCTATTATAGTTCGATCAGTACTATAACTTCAACGGGACAATATATATAACCCACGAGATTTTATATCCATCCACTATTAGTCCAGTCAAACAGAGTAAATAGACTATATACATGTTCATTAGGATCTCCCAAAGGTAAAATGGAACTCACTTGGATCCCTTGTGGTCTGAACGGCAAGTCCATTGAAATAGCAAGTTTCACCAACAGTTCGAAATTTAGCCCAATACGAACTAAAAGCATAACTTGCATGCGAAATCAACGAAAATGGCTCGTAACATTCCCTCCCTCGTTCAATTGCTTCACAAGTCCCGTTACCCTGACCACAAGCATGCCTGAATGCCGACTCTAGCTCCATTGAATTCACCCCCCTGGCCGCCACACACCATACCTTTCCCCGGTATGGCTTATTGTTCGTCGCCTGAGGCAACATATCATACTTGAATTCGGATCTCTTCCCGGTCAAGTCCAACTCATAGACGGGCCTTCCGTTTGGGTAAAATAAGCCCCAGTGTCTCTCCGTCCCTGGCCCGGGCTTTTGGTTCTCATTATATAGGGAAAATATAAACGTCGGTATTATAGACCCTGGCCTAGCCGGCGTCCCTAGTGGTGGTTTGGCAGTCAACTTTTGTACTAGGTTGCGGTTGTAAATGGCCGCATTGTATAGATTTGCACCAGTTTGCTCAATATCACCGGCATTAGGCCAACCGGTCTCTCCTATAGCTAACTTGATATTTTCCTGCCCTAATTTGGCCATGGCAAAGATGATAGAGTCTAGCATTTGGTCCAAAAGGTTGGTGTACCTTAACCCACTAACGGGGTCCGTGTAGATTAGGTTTTCACCTCTGCATAGCGCAAAATCGAGGTTTATGTTGGTAGGATCTGTGGACCATGGAAAGTAAGGGTAAACATCGATGAAAAACAACGAGTTGGTCCTCTCCAAGAAATCTAACAACGGTATCATGACTATTTCTGATATATCGGACCTAAATCTTCCTGAAGAAGGTGGATAACTCGATTCCAATGCGTCCATGGCGAGTGGAGTCCCGATTTTGATGTTTCTAATGTTATGGCATTGGAGCGAGTTGTGGAGGTTTGTCATGGCCGGGACTAGGTCGTGCCACAACCGTTGGTCTTGGGAAGTGTTGTAGCTCAGGATTTCGTTCCCAACAAGTATGAACCGGATCATGGTATCTGGATAGTACGCGAGGACGTTTTCGCGTACCCATTGGTCTGCCATGGCTCGGTTCGAAGCAATGTTGGAAATTAGGTCATTTGTGACCATTATAGAGACATGAATATTTGTTCCTGATAATTGTCTGAGGATTTCAGGGTTAGCATCATATATCTTCACTAGACCAGCATTCATGTTTTTGAGGAGTTGAATTGATTGAGAGGGAGACGGTAAATCGTTCCCTAATTGCCCATAGTTTACTCCAATCCTGTTTGAATTTGTTGCACCTGCCAAAAGAAATGAGAGAAGGTTAATTAGGGAAGATGAAAGAGGAGAATAATGTATGAAGAATTATAAGGACAGAAATAAAAACAGAGCGATTTTGTAGATTAACACAAGTATTTATGTGGTTGGACTTGAAGTCTATAATTCAGATGAATATAGACAGCAAATTCGCACTCGAAATTACAAGGTTTTAAATAGCAGTAGTGAAAATGGTGTAGTGGTACCGAGAGTATCGAATGATATGTAGTGGGAATTGGGTGTCACGATCATGAATTCTTTTTAAATTTTTTTGGCGCCAAAGCACCACCGCTACGGCCAAATCGGGTAAAAACTAACGTAGCGGGAATCAGCCAATACAAGTGTGATTTTTGGGTAGCGCCGGTATAGCGGGTGCAGCGGTATCTCGGAGGACTGAAGAACCGCTACGGCCTACGTGGTGGCCGATTTTTGGCAGTCGCTACCGAATTTGAAGGTAATTGCTCCCTGCCTAATCGACTTAGGATTTGGCTTCATGTTTGACAGCCAAATTGGAAAGCATCTTGCTGCCAAATACAATGTTGGCAATGTTCTAAAAGTAGGTAGGCGCTAGTTGGGCTGAAGATGGGCGCATAGCAGCCGACTAGCTTCTAGGCCAATTTTAATCTAGGCGTTGGACCCCTTTTAGCGCCTAGGTGCCGACTAGTCGGCCTCCTGGACTGAATGTTAGGGAATCTATCGGTGATTTGACTCCGGGGTTAGAGTTTGTCAAAGGAACTCACATGAGAAAACAAGGAAGGAGACTAAAAGGAGAGCAAGAAGAGCAATATCTATAAGTTTAGCCATCTCAAAATTCCTGCAAGTGAGCAAGCAAATGGAAGGGTTAAGAGAGAGTGCAGAAATGGAGTAAAAGATAGAAGTGTTTATGTAGTGAAGAAAGTGTTAAAAAGAACTCATATTGGAACAGTTGAACAACCAGAAATGTGAAATGTACTTGTGCAAGAATGGTTTTAGTTTTTTAGCCTCAGTGATCTTTGTGAGATCACTCACGAGGAAAGTGAGTTCCTATTGTTTTTAGTTTCATTTGTTTCTCCCCATCTTTCTTGTTAAATCGATTTCGATGTGATTTTGCAACTCTGAGTTTGAGGAAAACCAATGGTTTTTCGGCCTTCCAATTTGAGGAAAACCAATGGTTTTTCAGCCTTCCAATATCGTTACATTCTGATATATTGGTGGGAGGGAAAATCACATGCGTATAAGTCAGTTGCCGTTATGTGTTGGTCCGTTACTGATTCACAGATTGTTTTATAGTTATTACAACCGATACTCGACCCTTACGGGTGATTTCAACACTTAAAATTTTTTGTTTCATAAAATTGATTTTTGTAAGTTCACAACCACGACAACCAATTCCTATTATGTATCGTTCAATACTCCTAATAACAACGCCTAAACCTTTACCATTGCGTCCGAACCTGTTATTGAAGACCCTGTTAATAGCCTACCGCTATCTGCAGGGGTAGCTAATTCAGAGTTGACATGATTTCTTAGAGCAAATCACAAATCGAGCTTGGGAGATCAGCCCATGGGCTGGATTAAGCCTGTTGCAATGGGCCTTTAAGAAAACCCAAAAAGAAAATAAAAACCCATAGTTCGGAGTTCAAAGGTACATAAAGAATTGAGAACCCCTCAAAAGAACAAAGAAAATTGACATCCTGCTAGGGATTGCCAAGTTCAAAATGGCATATTTGTCTAAAACCTTCAAATAAACAAAGAAAATTGGATCACAAGAAAATAAAGGCGCCGTTCTACTAACTTGACTTTTTACTTTTTATATTTTTTGAGATAAGTCATTCTCTTCAAATATATCAAATTTAAAAAAGTCAAAAAGTCACGTTAGTGGAACGACCCCGTATAAAACTCATTCCAAAAATATGACCAAATGTGGTTACCAAAGTATTAGTGATCTTTATGGATGAGGTGCTCCTCATTGGTAGCGATGCGAGGATTCGACTTTCACTACTGTGAGTTTCAGCTTTCTCTAGCTGCTTCTTTTTTTCTTTTTACTTTTTTTTTAGGCTTCGAATCGTGAGAGCGTTATTGTGAAAGGAGAAATTGTTTGGCATGTAGTGCCTCCATGAATTTGATTACATAATATCACTGCCGGGACTGTAATAAAACAGTCGGACTGACTATAATACCTCAAATTCGGGGGTAAAGAGTGCATACAGTCCCACATTAGAAGTCTACGTGGGTGATCTTGAGCATATAACAAACCATATAAGAAAATTAGTATTACCTTGGGCTTAAGCATTTTAGGTCATGTGGTACGGCTTGTGGATCAAAATTAAGGTACTGGACCAGTGGTATATGTGGGGTGTTACAAATGGTATCAGAGACACGACCATGTAGGTTATGGCACCAGAGAACAGACCCGGGGAAGGTCTTGGTGACTCTGGTGATTAGGTAACACAGACCCGAAGTGTGGTGACTCTAACGTTCAACCCCTCGTGAGGTCACGAGGCCATAAAGGAGGAGAGATTGTAATACCCCAAATTTGGGGGTAAAGAGTGTGTGTAGTCCCACATTTGAAGTTTACATAGGTAATCTTGGGCATATAACAAACCATGTAAGAAACTACTATTACCTTGGGTTTAAGCATTTTGGGTCATGTGGTGTGGCTTATAGATCAAAATTAAGATACTGGACCAGTGATCTACATGGGGCGGCACACTGACAATTCCACAAATCATTTGGGGCATTAAAATACCTTAAATTTAAACTTTGTTGTTATCTTTTTTTTTTTAACATTTTCCATAATAATCGCCAATTCGTACTATGCATGACACCATCCCACTTGAGAAAATATGGAAGGTTTGTTTAGGCAGCTTGAAAGGGAGTTTCAAAGATAAATATTGAGATATTTTTCACTACTTATTTTGGAATTACTCAGCCGACAAATTTTATAAGATTCATTGTCTGTGACTCATTACAACAAAATAAAAAAATAAAAAAAATTTGTTGAACTGTATATATGTAGAGAGCCGTATCAACTGAACTGATTGCTCTAATTAGGTTTATGGGATTATAATAAATATGATTTTTGTCTCACTAGTGAAGATGCTTGTCAGCTCAGCAAATTGTTTTGTACGCCAACTGGGGCGGTTTAAGGATTGGTGTTAAAATTGACTTGTTAAAGTTATAGTTTAAAAACCTAACAGTTAACTTCGTGGTTCTGTAGAGGTACTAAAGTATTGTTAGGTTGCCGGTTAAAATCCTATATGGAGTAAATTTTCCTGTTAAAATCCTATATATGCTAAGCTTTAGTACCTCGTGGTTCTGTAGAGGTACTAAAGTATTGTGAGATTGTGTTGTGCTTCCGGGTCACAAGCGTATTATGAGGTTGGGTTGTGCTTTCGGGTCACATACGTACACAAACACGCATAAGAAATCAGAGGTAAACTCCCTTATATATATTCACACAATATACATGATTAAAAACCTCTTCGGGAAGCCACAACCGGCTCCCCTCTCACTCTCAGCCACCATCTCTCACATTATACTACGACACACGATAATAAGAGACACTACAAAAGTATGTATAATCATAGGATTAGTTTAAGTAAATTCTAACAAACCTTGAGCCTAAGCCCATCCGACCCACGCGAGGTGGATCCCAACAGGTTGCGGGTTAAAATCCTATATATACGTACTAAATAGTGGGTATAGCTGTACAGTAAGAGATTGTGAGTTGAATTTCCGTGAGATGACATTGAATCCTTTTGTGTTGGGTCGAGATAGTAGTGTAACTTCTTTTATTATATGGAAAAAAAGAATAGCAATTAAAAGCTTAGCAAGATTAAAATTTTGGTTAGGCTTGATATGTTAAAATTTAAAAACTTAACGATCTGATTCGCAAATTCTTCAAATTTAATGAGCCAATTTCAAAGATAGATAAGTTAATTCTTCAATTAACGAGTTGTAAATACATGAAATTTTAAAAATTAGTGTGAATAATGCGACCAAAAAATACCAAAAAGCATTGGACATCACAATTGTTCTCGGCGAAATTCTTTTTGTTGAGCCCAGCAAGAATAAATCGGCAAATGAATACATTAATATTTTTTTGTTCAAAATTGTGACGAATAGATTTATTCGAATTTTTTTTTTGGAGACAGAGAGCTGTTAGATAAAAGCAAGATACCTATACCCATATATCTTTTTTCTCTCTTTGTTTTTCTAATTTTTGTCCGTAAGAGTTTGTACCATAGTTTGGGCAAATGTATTTCGTATTCAATTGGAAATAAAGGTTCATAATATAGCACTAAGGGGCTAGCTGTTTGTTTGTTAGGGGTGCTCACGGTCCGGATCAGTCCAGATTTGCATGAATTCAATCATAATCCGCGAGTCACGGTTTTTTGAAAATAGAATCCGTGTCCAATCCAAAAGTCCCACGGTTCAGTTCAATCCGATCCGCGAGTCACGGATCGGTTCCGGATTTGTCCACGGATTTTCAACTTATTCTAAAAAAATCATCAATTCATTTAAAAATCCAAACTCAACATTGAAACAAACACTTCACTAGTACAGTTAATAGATGATAATATAAACCATCAAAAAAGAAAATACAAAGAGCAGTCATTGGAAAAAAATAATGAAAGTTTATTAAATATTCCAACAAATTAATTGAACAAATCTAAACTTGAACATTATGGAATTAAAATAGATAACCAAAAAACAATACCGAAGATTCATTTTGAATTCCAAACACAGTAGGCTATAACCTTCCATATCAAAATATCAAATTGTCAATATTATAAAGGTGGTAAAATTATTTATCTATACTTATATATTTAT